>JARQOC010000004.1:109642483-109842033 GCA_033576535.1 Allobates femoralis
GCAATGTCCGGTCTGTCATCCACTTCCGTCCCAATGTCTTCATATCACTTGCCATATTTGCATGCCTAAGTGATGAGTGTTCAAATATGGTGCCCACTGGCAGTACTGACCCATTGCACAGTACCGCCAGTGGTGCCATCAACACCTGCAATCATCGACACCCACAACCGACAACACCCGCAAACGACGGCATGAACAAACGCCGCACATCACTGTCCACAGCCCACTGCACCTCACTTCTGCACATACCGCCACTGTACTAACTGCACATGCACACATGCGCAGTTACTCATACCACCTCCTTCTTTGGACACTTGGGTAGAGACAGCGCACAGGGAGAGGGTCTGTGTACCCCAATAATTGCTACACTTTTATTGCTTTGAAGCTTCTATGAATAAAGATGCGTAAATAAGAAGAAAGCTGGTGATGGATATCCCATTCAACATTTGTCTAGCAGTGGAAGCCTGCCATATTTTCCAGGCACCTGTGGTCCAATTGAATGCTGGTGAGGCACTGTTCCTTTTCCCTATTCCCTTCTCAGGTGCTGCCAACACCCGCAACCAACGACAGCCACAACCGATGACACCCGACGCTACACATCACCAACCCTCACCTCGGCACATACCACTACCATAGTATCTGGTGTGCATGCGCAGGTAAGCATGCTGCCACCTTCTTTGGATACCTGGGTAAAGAAAGCACACTGGGGGGGAGAGAAAGTATACAGTGGGGAGAAGACAGCACAGGGGTAGAGTGCACAGGGGAAAGACAGCTCAAAAGGAGAGAGCACATGAGGGGAGAAAACACACAGGGGGAGAGTGCATGGGAGTAGAGAGCACAGCAAGAAATGTGAAAGGAGACTGCACAGAGGGAAGAAGACAGCGCATGGGGGAGAGAGAGCGGATAGTGCATAGAAGGGGAGAGACAGCCGCCAGCCCCAGCGCCATTGAGCCTGACCTCATTGTGACATCATCACCCAATAGCATCGGGCCCCCATCTACTGATTAAATAATCTGCAAAATCTACTGAGTTAGGAGATGACAGTCGGTGTTTATAACATTCTATGGAATGGAGAGGTGGATCTGGAGGCAAACACTCACATTTTGCTGCAAGTTTTGCTAAAACTACAATTACCATTCTCAACAGAAGTGTATGAACACCAACTGTCAGCTCCTATCTTAGCAATGGGAAAGTCTGTATTCACAATAATTACACCCCATAACTGAGAATTTTGAGGATAAATAATCATTTGAAGTGGAGAAACATGCAGACATATTACAAAGTTCGTTATTTATGTGTGTATTATTGATTCATAAAAAGGATTAAGACGTCGATTATTCTTTAAGCTAGTGAACAGATAGATAATTGCACAGCAATCCTGCTTTTTCTCGAACATATATATGGATATTAAAATATACAAATAAACGAATTTATGCCAATGACGCACTAGTTCAATGTGACCACAAACTCAACTCCATTTATATGATTTCAAGAGCAATTTTAAATCCTTTTTCCTCTCTATAATGCAGGTTTTTCATGAGTACAGCATTAAATGCTGTTCTTAAGCAATTAATGTTCTTAAATATCCATTAATCTGTCAATTACATGTGCAGGCACAGTGATGTTCAAAGAAGATTTTTAGAATAACAAGTTTCATGCTAAAAAATAAATGACTAAGTTTTGTAAAGGGGCAACACAAATGGATTCAGAGCTATTGAAAAAGATCATATTTTACGTAAAGGGAATCTGTCAGCAGGATTTTGCTAGGTAATCATAAGATAGCATACTGAAGAGGTTAACATAGAGATTTCAGTAATGTTCTCCTATCGTATTGTGTGTTGCTGTTTGTCTGCAATGTTTGTTTTAGCATCAGCAGCTAATCATTGTTGTGACTAGCTGGGGTTCCCATGATTTTTTATAAAAGTTTTTTGTTTATCATAAAAAAAACGTTTTGCGCTTTTTTATCTATCCAGGGTGCAGTTGGGCCCCATGGGGCGCCATTCATCTAGTGGTGCAAAAGTATCGTACTGTGCAGCCCAATGCTCAGGCAGCGGAGCGGTTGGGTAGCTTTCAGACACTCTGCATCATATGTATCAGTGTGAATGGTGCTCTATGCAGGCCCATTGTATGCATGGCAAGTCGCCTCCCACACCTTGCTGGTTGAGGTGATTTATCAGCCTGCACCTGGGCTTGCTTCACATTTGGGCTCTGACTGCATCCTGTAAGTGCATTTGGTTTCTGTTTTTGGCATGGATGGTAAGGTTTTTTGATGCTGCTTATTTTCTAGTAGTTTTTGTACAGACTAGCTGGGGTTGGCATTTGTCTGACACACTCCATGTTGTGATTAGAAGCTTCTCACTGTGTATGCAGAAACATATAAAGCCTGATGTGGGCCAGGGCGACTCTTTGAGTACTGTTATATTGCCAAATCAAAAAACTTAGCTTGTGTCAGAAAGGCTGCACCCAGTAGTTTAAGTGATATATCGTTGGATTCAGGGTCTCTTTATCTACAGGGTGGGCCATTTATATGGATGCACCTAAATAAAATGGGAATGGTTGGTGATATCAACTTCCTGTTTGTGGCACATCAGTATACGGGAGGGGAAAACTTTTCCAGATGGGTGGTGACCATGGCGGCCATTTTGGATCCATCTTTATTTTTTCAGTGGGTAGTAGGTCATGTGACACATCAAACATTTTGAGAATTTTATAAGAAAAACAATGGTGTGCTTGGTTGTAACGTATCTTTATTATTTCATGAGTTATTTACAAGTTTATGATCACTCATAAAATGTGTTCAAAGTACTGCCCATTGTGTTGGATTGTCAATACAACCCTCTTCTCCCACTCTTGACGCACTGATAGCAACACCGCAGAAGAAATGCTAGCACAGGCTTCCAGTATCCGTTGTTTCAGATGCTGCTCATATCGTATCTTCACAGCATAGACAATTGCCTTCAGATGAGTGATGTGAAGTTTTTTGTGAATGGTGAAGTTAACAAACAAAACCAGCGCTAATGGTCTGACACTAACCCACAGTGGATAGATCCCTCCAAGACTGCTGGAACACAAACATTGATGGTATGGTGTGGTATATGGGGTACAAAGATAGTGGAGCCATTCTTCATCAATGGAAACCTCAATGCCACTAGATATCTGAATTATGTAGCAAATTCAGATGTTGCGTATACAGTACTGTGGCGGGATCCATGTTATTTATGTATTTTCCAGTTCTAGTCCAGCCATTTCATTTTACATGATGTTAGAGACATGATATGTCCCTCATAGTCATGGCTGACTGACAGCATATTAAATCCCATTTCAAATATGTCTTCACAGACAGATAGCCGTGGTTTCTATGATGTGTGTCCGAATAATAATGAATGTTTATATTCGTCATAGAAATTGACCAGAGCTCAACTTCAGCCTTGACTAATTTTCTTTATTACTGAATATCTTCAGCTCATAACCAGAGCCATTTCGGATTAGTAATACTGTACATAAGAAAACTGTTGCAGTTTTAAAAGGAATTTCCACATTGCTGTGCTATGCCATCCCTTCATAATCTTTATGGATTTGACCCCCTCCCAAAAATAATCAGATAGCACAGTGCCTCTGTCCATGAAGATACAGCACAGCTCTATTCACTTCAGTGGAGCTGTGTTAGATGGATTTGACCTATGCCAAGGACCTTCACAGGGAACTCTTATCTTTGTTGTATGTCATCAGCACTTCTTTAGATGAAAGCTGCACATGTCTGATCAGTTTAACCACAAGAACTTTAAAGTCTCAATCTATAGTCTACGTGCTATTGGCATAGTATAATAAAGCATAACAAGCCTTAAATGGATGGTCCAGGCTTTGAGTTCAAGTCTGCAGTCAGTCGTAAGGTACAGTTACACCGCACAACGTTGTTACAATGTCGGCAATAATCTCGGAGGCGCGCGGTCGTTGTTAACATCATTTCAAAATCGCTGGCGAGATGTCACATGTCTAGATATCGTGGACAGCTCAACAATGATGTTGTGATCAGGGATCATTTGCGAACAATCCCTGCTCATTGCTGTGAATGGGCGAAGTCGTCCATGACATCGTTATCGTGGTGTCACACAGAACGATGCAGCAGGTTGCTGGAGTTGAGATCGTCAGGTTTTCCAACATGTTGGTAAACCTGTCAGCTCCGACCCAACGATTTATCACAGTAACTTGCCAGAGTCACATGCAATGAGGTCGCAAAGACGTCGCTGGTACGCCTCCAAATCCGTGATGTATCAGCTATCTCGTTGATGATGGCGTGCCATGTAACGGGGCCTTAAGTGACTTCAAAATATCTAACAATGTGCCTAGGAATTCACTGTGTTTGAGCGCTTTAGCCAGCTGCCCGCAGTGTTTTCTTGGACTGGTCTCCCTGAGATCAGTGGATACTTTGCAATATAGGGAATTAAGACAGATGTCAGTCACATGAGCTGTCTATTATGTGTATGTGTGGGGTAACATATACTGCCCGGCCAGGGGGAGGGTTTACTGTTGGCTGGAGATTTATTAGGCTGCCTATAGCAATCAATCACAGCTCAGCTTCTATTTTCCTACAGGTCATTAATATGACATATTCAAATTCAATTTTGTTATAGCTAACAGCAGTTATTTATTAACCCGGGTGTAGCCGGGTACTACAGCTAGTCTAATATATAAAGCTGAATGTGTGTGTGTATGTATGTGTGTATATCCGGGATTGGCATCTACACCGTCGCAACTACAGCCACAAAATTTTACACAGTCACACATCTGGACCCCGAGAGCGTCATAGGCTATGTTGTGAGGCGAAATTTTAACCCTGCACCAGTAGCGTAGCTAGCGGGGGGGCAGGGGGGGCGAGCGCCCCGGGCCCCCCCCGACATCAGGGGCCCATTGTCCGCCCCCTGGGGGGCCCCCATGCCCAGTGGGGGGCCCCCGTGCCCCGTGCTGCCAGCCGGCCGCCGTGCCGGCCGGAGAGGAGGGAGGACGGGACTTCCTGTCTTGCAGCTCTGCCCGCCCCTCCTCACCTCCTCCTTACAGCAGACGCACACGGGAGCCGCGGTGAGTCTGCAACGGCCCCCCCCGCACCTTTAACAAGAGGTGTGTGAGAGAGGGGTGCTGAGGGTGTCAGGCTGTGCAAGGGTGATGAAGGATACAGGGAGGCTGGAGGATGGGATCTGCAGGGGGACAGAGAATGGAATCTGCGGGGGGACAGAGGATGGGATCTGCAGGGGGACAGAGAATGGAATCTGCGGGGGGACAGAGGATGGGATCTGCAGGGGGACAGAGGATGGGATCTGCAGGGGGACAGAGGATGGGATCTGCAGGGGGAAAGAGGATGGGATCTGCGGAGGGACAGAGAATGGAATCTGCGGGGGACAGAGGATGGGATCTGCAGGGGGACAGAGGATGGGATCTGCAGGGGGACAGAGGATGGGATCTGCAGGGGGACAGAGGATGGGATCTGCAGGGGGAAAGAGGATGGGATCTGCAGGGGGAAAGAGGATGGGATCTGCGGAGGGACAGAGGATGGGATCTGCAGGGGGACAGAGAATGGGATCTGCAGGGGGACAGAGGATGGGATCTGCAGGGGGACAGAGGATGGGATCTGCAGGGGGACAGAGGATGGGATCTGCAGGGGGACAGAGGATGGGATCTGCAGGGGGACAGAGGATGGGATCTGCAGGGGGACAGAGGATGGTATCTGCAGGGGGAAAGAGGATGGGATCTGCAGGGGGACAGGGGATGGGATCTGCAGGGGGACAGGGGATGGGATCTGCAGGGGACAGAGGATGGGATCTGCAGGGGATAGAGGATGGAATCTGCAGGGGATAGAGGATGGAAACTGCAGGGGATAGAGGATGGACACTGCAGGGAATAGAGGATGGAGAGCGCAGAAGGATGGAGAGCGCAGGAGGATGGAGAGCGCAGGAGGATGGAGGATAGAGAGTGCAGGAGGATAGAGAGCGCAGGAGGATGGAGAGCGCAGGAGGATGGAGAGCGCAGGAGGATGGAGAGCGCAGAAGAATGGGGACTGCAGGAGGATGAGGAGTGCAGGAGGACGGAGGACAGGGAATGCAAGAGAGGATGGAGGATGGAGAGCGCAGGTGGATGGAGCGTGCAGGAGGATGGAGGGTGCTGCAGGATGCAGCATGCAGGAGGATGGAGGATAGAGAGCGCAGGAGGACAGAGAGCGCAAGAGGATGAAGAGCGCAGGAGGATGGAGCACACAGAAGGATGGCAGGAGGACAGAGAGCGCAAGAGGATGAAGAGTGCAGGAGGATGGAGCACACAGAAGGATGGAGCGTGCAGGAGGATGGAGGGTGCAGGAGGATGGAGGGTGCTGGAGGATGGAGGGTGCTGGAGGATGGAGGGTGCTGGAGGATGGAGGGTGCTGGAGGATGGAGGGTGCAGGAGGATGGAGGGTGCAGGAGGATGGAGGGTGCAGGAGGATGGGGAGTGCAGGAGGATGGGGAGTGCAGGAAGATAGAGGATGGGGAGTGCAGAAGGATGGAGAGTTCAGGAGGAGAGTGGCCATGTGGCCCAATTCTTAGGGGCGGCAGCTGCGGCAAATTTTTCCACCGCCCAGGGCGCCACAAACACTTGCTACGCCACTTGGGGTGGCACGAGAATTCTCTGACAGCACCCCCCCCCCCCGCTCTTCACATGGGGGCCCTGGGTGCAGATCTCGCCCCCGGGCCCAGAGCAGGCTAGCTACGCCACTGCCCTGCACGTTTCAGTTCACCAAACAATTTTGCCCCTCTCTACATAATGGGGAAAAAGTGACAGTTACCAGTTGACAGTTGTGAATGAGAGGGGCTAAATGATAGCGCCAAAGAGTAACGGCACATACCAGCATATAGTCACTAAGGTGGGGCCCCAACATGAGATATTCACCACGGACGGGGACATGTATACACACCACACACACACAAAGAGTAACAGCAAGTGTATAGTCGCTAAGGTGCAGCCCCAATCTTGGATACTCACCATGCACCCGAGCAAACACACACACACCACAAAGAGACACACACAACTCAGACACACACACCCCCTATAGCAACACATGTACTCACCCACCAGGGACACACACACACACCACAAAGAGACACTCACAACACAGACACACACACCACACAGACCCCCCCCACAGGGACACACACACATAGCCACCCTATAGGGACACATGCACTCACCCCACAGGGACACTCACCACACAGACCCCCCCCACAGGGACACCCACACCTACACACCCTATAGGGACACATGCACTCACCCCACAGACACACACACACACACCACAAAGAGACACACACAACACGGAGACACACGCACCCCACACAGACCCCCCCCACACAGGGACACACACACATACACACCCTATAGGGACACATGCACTCACCCCACAGGGACACACACACACCACAAAGAGACACACACAACACAGAGACACACACAACCCACACAGACACCCCCCCCACAGGGACACACACACATACACACCCTATAGGGACACATGTACTCACCCCACAGAGACACACACCACAAAGAGACACCCACAACACAGATACACACACACCACACAGACCCCCCCACAGGGACACACACACACATACACACCCTATAGGGACACATACACTCACCCCCAGGGACACACACATACACACACCCCAGGGACACACACACCACACAGACAGACACATATGTGCACAAATCACCTCACACAACTCGCCTCATACGTGTGCTATCTTTAATCTCCAAACATAGGGACACATGCACTCACCCCACAGGGACACACACCACAAAGACCCCCCCCACAGGGACACCCACACCTACACACCCTATAGGGACACATGCACTCACCCCACAGACACACACCACAAAGAGACACACACAACACGGAGACACACGCACCCCACACAGACCCCCCCCCACACAGGGACACACACACATACACACCCTAAAGGGACACATGCACTCACGCCACAGGGACACACACACACAGCACAAAGAGGCACACACAACAGAGACACACACCACACAGACCCCCCCCCACAGGGACACACACATACACACACCCCAGGGACACACACACCACACAGACAGACACAGATGTGCACAAATCACCTCACACAACTCGCCTCATACGTGTGCTATCTTTAATCTCCAAACATAAACATCTGATTAAAAACAGCCAATGTGCAACACATGTGCCATATAGGGAATTAAGGCAGATGTCAGTCACATGAGCTGTCTATTATGTGTATATGTGAGGTAACATATACAGCCTGGCCAGGGGGAGGGTTTACTGTTGGCTGGAGATTTATTAGGCTGCCTATAGCAATCAATCACAGCTCAGCTTCTATTTTCCTACAGGTCATTAATATGACATATTCAAATTCTATTTTGTTATAGCTAACATCAGTTATTTATTAACCCGGGCGTAGCCGGGTACTACAGCTAGTCTAATATATAAAGCTGAATGTGTGTGTGTATGTATGTGTGTATAACCGGGATTGGCATCTACACCGTCGCAACTACAGCCACAAAATTTTGCACAGTCACACATCTGGACCCCGAGAGCGTCATAGGCTATGCTGTGAGGCGAAATTTTAACCCCACGCATTCCAATTCACCAAACAATTTTGCCCCTATCTACATAATGGGGAAAAAGTGACAGTTACCAGTTGACAGTTGTGAATGAGAGGGGCTTAATGATAGCGCCAAAGACTAACAGCACATACCAGCATATAGTCACTAAGGTGGGGCCCCAACATTAGATATTCACCACGCACAGGGACATGTATACACACCACACGCACACAAAGAGTAACAGGAAGTGTATAGTCGCTAAGGTGCAGCCCCCACATTGGATACTCACCACGCACCCAAACAAACACACACACACACCACAAAGAGACACTCACAACACAGACACACACACCACACAGACCCCCACAGGGACACATGCACTCACCCCACAGGGACACACACACATACACACCCTATAGGGACACATGCACACACACCACAAAGAGACACACACAACACGGAGACACACACACCCCACACAGACCCCCCCCACACAGGGACACACACACATACACACCCTATAGGGACACATGCACTCACCCCACAGGGACACACACACCACAAAGAGACACACACAACACACATACACACACACCACACAGACCCCCCCACAGGGACACACACACATCCTATAGGGACACATGCTCTCATCCCACAGGGACACACCACCACAAAGAGACACACACGACAGAGACACACACCACACAGACCCCCCACAGGGACACACACACATACACACCCTATAGGGACACATGCACTCAATCCACAGGGACACACACACACACACCCCACAAAGAGACACACACAACAGAGACACACACCACACAGACCCCCCCACAGGGACACACACACATACACACCCTATAGGGACACCTGTACTCACCCCACAGGGACACACACACACACCACAAAGAGACACACACAGCACAGATACACACACACCACACAGACCCCCCTCCCACAGGGACACACACACATACACACCTTATAGGGACACATGCACTCAATCCACAGGGACACACACACACCACAAAGAGACACACACAACAGAGACACACACCACACAGACCCCCCACCCACACAGGGACACACAAACATACACACCCTATAGGGACACATGCACTCACCCCACAGGGACACACACAGACACACACCGCAGGGACACACACACCACACAGACAGACACAGATGTGCACAAATCACCTTACACAACTCGCCTCATACGTGTGCTATCTTTAATTTCCAAACATAAACATCTGATTAAAAACAGCCAATGTGCAACACATGTGCCATATAGGGAATTAAGGCAGATGTCAGTCACATGAGCTGTCTATTATGTGCATGTGTGAGGTAACATATACTGCCCGGCCGGGGGGAGGGTTTACTGTTGGCTGGAGATTTATTAGGCTGCCTATAGCAACCAATCACAGCTCAGCTTCTATTTTCTTACAGGTCATTAATATGACATATTCAAATTCTATTTTGTTATAGCTAACATCAGTTATCAACCCGGGCGTAGCCGGGTACTACAGCTAGTTAATAATAATAATAATAATAATAATAATAATACAGTCCAGAAGAGGAACTATACAAAATGTATTTCACTTTGAGCGTGTACTGTTACCTTAGACATTGAGGTGGATTCACAAAAGATATTCCTACATGCTGAGATACTGCATGAAGGAACGAAACACCCCCCCCCCCCACCCGCCCTTGGTACACACATTTGTGAATGCACAGTGAGCACACTGAATGCTGTTAGGATTCTCCAGTGCCGAGAGTGGACAGTCATGTAACCACAAGTATGCAAATAATGCAAATCACATACTTGTGGTCACATGACTGTCTGCTCCCAAGGCCAGACGCCAAAGCTGGAGAATCCTGACACTATGTTTGCTGTGAGGATTCAAAAGTCAGGGCCCACATAGAAAGACTAATGTTACCAACTTTCCTTTTTTTTTTTTTTCTGGAGAGCTTATCAAAAACTCAGACAGACAAGTTATGTAGAACGTTTTTGTATTTGTATCTTTGTATCTATGCTTTAGAGGCAGAACAGCGAAAAAGATATATATATCAGGGTGGGAGACATATGTACCAGAAAGCTGTCCGATACAATAAAGGTGTAAAGGTGTACATATATATATACCAAGATAAAGGTCGTACTTATGAGGATGGAACCCAGGATGGTGGACATATGTGCCAATATGGGAATATGGGGGACATATTTACCATGAAGACGCCCAGGATGGAAGACAAATACACCAGGATGGGGAAGAGGCATATTTACAAGGAAGGGGCAAAGGATGGGAGACAAATAGACCAGGATGGGAAACGTATTTACCAGACTAGGGACCATATATATCAGGATGCAAAAGCAAAAGAGAACAATAAAGACTATAAAAATATTTAAGAAATATAATCTTTATTAGAAAATGAACATATACCGTATATACTCGCGTATAAGCCGAGTTTTTCAGCCCAAAAATTGGGCTGAAAAGTCCCCCCCTCGGCTTATACGCGAGTCACTGTATACTGTATACAATGTATACAGTATACAGGGCCCCCCCATCGGTATACAGCCCCCCCTTCCTTGGGTAGCAATCCTGTAAAGGAAGAGATTAGTATACTTATCCCTCCGCTGTCCCGCTGCCGCTGTCCCGCCGCCGCCATTGCGCTCCTCCGGCTTCATCCAGCGTCTTCCGTCTTCTTCCGGCTTCCTCCGGTGGGCGCAGGCAATGATGTCATTGTCTGCGCACCAGAGGAGGAAGCCGGAAGACGCTGGATGAAGACGGAGGAGCGCGATGGCGGCGGCGGGACAGCGGCAGCGGGACAGCGGAGGGATAAGTATACTAATCTCTTCCTTTACAGGATTGCTACCCAAGGAAGGGAGGGCTGTATACTGATATGGGGGGGGGGCTGCTGTATACACCTCTGGGGCTGTATATACCTCTGGGGCTGCTGTATACTACCACTGGGGCTGCTGTATACTACCACTGGGGCTGCTGTATATACCACTGGGGCTGCTGTATATACCACTGGGGCTGCTGTATATACCTCTGGGGCTGTATATACCTCTGGGGCTGTATATACCTCTGGGGCTGCTGTATACTACCTAAGGGCTGCTTTATACTACCACTGGGGCTGCTGTATATACCTCTGGGGCTGCTGTATACTACCACTGGGGCTGCTGCTGTATATACCACTGGGGCTGCTGCAGTATACTACCACTGAGGCTGCTGTATATACCTCTGGGGCTGCTATATACTACCACTGGGGCTGCTGCTGTATATACCACTGGGGCTGCTGCTGTATACTACCACTGGGGCTGCTGCTGTACACTACCACTGGGGCTGCTGTATATACCTCTGGGGCTGCTGTATACTACCACTGGGGCTGCTGCTGTATACCACACTGCTGGGGGCTGTATACATGTGCTGGGGTCCACCCACGGCTTATACACGAGTCAATAGGTTTTCCCAGGTTTTGGGGGCAAAAGTAGGAGGTCGGCTTATACACGGGTCGGCTTATACACGAGTATATACGGTAATAGAGTAAACACATAAATAGGTAAATATAATTGTATAAAAACACATATGTCTAGACAGGACTAGGGAGGAGTGATAGAATCTGGGGATAATACTTCTACCATAGTAGAATTAGCTATCTTGTAGAGCGCAGAACTTGCACATGAGATCGCTAAAAAGCTAAAAAGTAAATATTATATAATTGCCGTAGCGACTTCCGTCGCGTCCGCCGCTACTTCCGTGGCTTTGTTCGCGTGGCTCGGCACTATCTCTGGTAGCGGCCCCGCGAAGCATTGCGAACCACCAACAGAGCCCACCAACATGCCCCCACCTCTACCCCGCAATCCCGAGCATGGGGCTGTAGTGTACACCGCTATGGTATACTACAGCCCCATGCCCAGCCGCCTGTCCACCCCGCTACACCGCCGAGCATTGGGCTGTAGTGTACACCGCTATGGTATACTACAGCCCCATGCCCAGCCACCTGTCTGCCCCGCTACCCTCACCGCCGCCAAACCCCGCGGCGGCGAGGGGAGGCAGACGGGGCAGAAGAGAGGGGTTGCTCCGGAGCACTGTGTCACCAGGCGGTGACAGCAGCGACTCCGGAGCAACCCCTCTCCTCTGCCCCGTCTGCCACCCCTCCCCCCCCCCCGCCGCTACCAACCACCCCGCCACCTACTACCCTCCGCCACACCCTAAGCCCCCGCCGCCCTCTAAACCCCCACCGCCGTCGATCACTTACATGCCTTCTTCTTCATCTGATCATCCGTCCGATCCAGGAGTCCTCCGTCCGGCCCAGGAGTCCTCTTCGTCCGGCCCCCGGGGTCTTCTGTCTTCTTTCCGCCATCTCCGGGTCCTACGTCCTCTTCACTTCCCATAGAGATAGAATGGACGAAAAATCGTCCATTCTATCTCTATGGGAAGTGAAGCGCTATTCTGATTGGTCGCCGTCAGCACACAGCGACCAATCAGAATAGCGCCTCACTTCCCATAGAGATACATAGCGGTGTTTCGGCGAATTTATGGCCGGGCCCCTGTTTCTATTTTCAGCCACGGGGCTCGGCTCTGATTAGTCGTTCCACGGGGCCGGAGACTCGCTTCGCGGCCATTGCTCGCGCCTTAGCAATGGCTCGCAATTATTGCAAGCCGTTGCTGATGCGCGAGCAATCGCCGCGAAGCGGCCATTGCGAGTCTACGGCCCCATGGAACGACCGACCAGAGCCGAGCCCCGTGGCCGAAAATAGAACCAGGGGCCCGGCCATAAATTCGCCGAAACACCGCTATGTATCTCTATGGGAAGTGAGGTGCTCTTCTGATTGGTCGCTGTGTGGTGACGGCGATCAATTAGAATAGCGCCTCACTTCCCATAGAGATATAATGGACAAAAAATCGTCCATTATATGTCTATGGGAAGTGAGGCGCTATTCTGATTGGTCGCCGCCAGCACACAGCGACCAATCAGAAAAGCGCCTCACTTTAAGCGGTAATTTGAAACTCAAAGTCTTCCATTATATGTCTATGGGAAGTGAGGCGCTATTCTGATTGGTCGCTGTGTGCTGGCGGCGACCAATCAGAATAACGCCTCACTTCCCATAGAGATAGAATGGACGATCTTCCCATAGACAATAATAGCGGTGTTTCAAGCGAACTATAGCTATCTATCTATATCTATCTATCTATCTATCTATCTATCTATCTATCTATCTATCTATCTATCTATCTATCTATTTCTATCTATCTATCTATCTATCTATCTATCTATATAGTAGAAAAAATTCCTTGCAGCACACAGCTATCACCAATGTTGCATAATGCTATAAGCCATGTGGTTGAGAAAAAAGTTTAAAAACTTACGTTTTTCTGAAAAAACTCAAAATCTTATCTTTTAATTCTGAAGTTCTTAGTACAAACATTGGCCAAGGTCTGTTTGCTCGTCGACTGCGACAAAGTGACTTCAGGCACAACGAGTCCTATGCTGACACCCAAGTCCCCCTTTTCCGCTCCCCCACCTCTCAGTGGGCAGACTCCATCTACTCTATATATATATCTCTGTGTCCCTGCTAGCACCAGTTCACACTGGTCTGTGAGTGCTGTGCAGTTTTTTTCGTTATATATTATATAGAGTTGCAGATACTCTGCTGCAAATTGCACCCTCATCGTAGACAGGTGATGGAGGGTATAGATGGAGTCTGCCCACTGAGAGGTGGGGGAGCGGAAAAGGGGGACTTGGGTGTCAGCATAGGACTCGTCGTGCCTGAAGTCACTTTGTCGCAGTCGACGGCAAACAGACCTTGGCCAATGTTTGTACTAAGAACTTCAGAATTAAAAGATAAGATTTTGAGTTTTTTCAGAAAAACGTAAGTTTTTAAACTTTTTTCTCAACCACATGGTTTATAGCATTATGCAACATTGGTGATAGCTGTGTGCTGCAAGGAATTTTTCTACTATATATATATATCTCTGTGTCCCTGCTAGCACCAGTTCACACTGGTCTGTGAGTGCTGTGCAGTTTTTTTCGTTATCCATCTATGTATCTTTTTCTATCTATCTATCTATCTATCTATCTATCTATCTATCTATCTATCTATCTATCTATGTATCTATTTCTATCTATCTATCTATGTATCTATTTCTTTCTTTCTATCTATCTATCTATCTATATCTATCTATATCTATCTATCTATATCTATCTATCTATGTCAATCTATATCTATCTATGGCGAAGCGGCCATTGCGAGCCGTTGCAGGGGCTCCCGCCCCGGCGACGATCGACAAGCGCCGAGCGCCGTGCCCAAAAATAGAACCAAGGGCCTGGCCATAAATTCCTCTAAACACCGCTATGCATCCCTATGGGAAGTGAGGCGCTATGCTGATTGGTCGCTGTGTGGTGCGCTGACCAATCAGCATAGCGCCTCACTTTCAGCGGTAAATTTGAAACTCAAAGTCGTCGATTATATCTCTATGGCAAGTAAGGCGCTATTCTTATTGGTCGCTGTGTGCTGCCGGCGACCAATCAGAATAGCGCCTCACTTCCCATACAGATATAATGGACGACTTTGAGTTTCAAATTTACCACTGAAAGTCAGGCGCTATGCTAATTGGTCGCCGCCAGCACACAGCGACTAATGAGAATAGCGTCTCCCTTCCCATAGACATATAATGGACGACTTTGAGTTTCACATTTACCCATGAAAGTGAGGCGCTATTCTCATTGGTCGCCGGCAGCACACAGCGACCAATGAGAATAGCGCCTCACTTACAGCGGTTAATGTGAAATTAAAAATATTCCATGTATTTGAAGTATGGCGCCATACAGCGCGGCGCTCTTCTGATTGGTCGCCGCCTTCAGCGGGCCGAACAATCGGAATAGCGGCGGCCGCTATGCCGCCATATTTGAAATATACTGAGTAAACTATACACAGATTCTAGAATCCCTATGCAATCGCATCGGGCTCACAGCTAGTATATTATAAGACCCCTAATTGTAATAACAATCACAGAAAAAAATAATCACAACAGAAAATCTTCTCAAGTTGCGCTCACACGCTACGTTTTTGCCGCTTTTTTTATGGATTCATTTTTTCTGAATTTTGAGGATCTACTTTTTTTGAGCAGGAGGAAAAATGCATTGCATTCACACGCTGCATTTTTTTTTGTGTTTCTTTGAGGATGCATTTTTTTTTCTGCACTGTCCACCAGGGCAGTGAAGAAGGGTCCCTGATGTCATTTCCTGTTTTCCATTCCATGGGATGGAGATACAGGGGTGCCCTATTTCATTTTTTTATTTTATTATTTTTTTATTTATTTATTATATTTTTTTATTGTTATTATTTTATTATTTTATTATTGTCATTATTAATATTTTATTAATTATTTAATTAATTTATTATTTAACAGATGAGCGTTTATACAGTCCGCCAAAACCGATCAGCTAATGTGTCAGCTGATCATGTACATCGGGCAAAACCGATCAGCTGACACATCAGCTTAGCAAAAGCTGAGCATTTAAACTGCCCACCAAAACCGATGTCAGGTGAGACATCAGCTGATCGGTCAGCTGATTTAGGTCCTTGCAGTGATCAGACGCCTTACCGGGACAGTCTGCGGAGAGGTGAATATTTAGGTTTTTTTTTTATATTTAACCATTGATTTCTTTTATTTCGCTTTAGCAGCTTATGTACATACACTGCTAAAGCAAAAGTACATACATGTCACACAGGAGCAGGATTCCTCTTGACCCCGTGTGACCTCACTTCCTTCTGCACCCATGCTTATAAGCGCTGAAATAGAGTATTGTCTGAACAACAATGCGTATACCTGCGCCTTATAATGGGGCCTATGGGAGGAAGCGTGCAACTTTTGGCACAAAGAATTGCCATGATTCGCTTTCGGCCCCAAAAAGTGCGTCCACAAAATGCGTAGCGTCTGAACGGCAAAAGTGAATTTCCATTCACTTTGCCGGGAAACACTGATGCGCTTTTGGGCAAACGTACGGTCGAAAAAAGCGTGGTATTTCCGCAGCATGTGAACTCAGCCTTAGGGCTTACTAAATATTGAAAGCCAACGCTGAAAAAAATGCTTTAGAAGGCTGAAAATAAAGTGAGATGTAGAACCGCGGGTAGAAGCTAATCCAGTAGCGGGTATTAATCATTGGATAAATGACCTGACAAAGAAATTAGTTATCTGCATTCATGGCTTGCCCAGGACCATCCTCAAGTATCAAGACAAGAGGATAAATAGCATACCTCCACATGTGTTACGTTGATGGCTCAACTTCGTTAGGAGACATGATATATACCAATATGGGCACAGGATGAGGGACACATGCACCTGGATGGGAAACACACACTCTTGAATGGGGAACATATTTACCAGGATAGGTAACATATATACCAGGACACATGGATAACACACTGATGATATTGGTACAATATTTTCACTTATACATTAAACATGGACATATGAATGAGATCTAAAGTGGTTTCCAGGATTAGAGAAATATGGCCGATTTCTTTTTAAACAGGACAATTCCTGTCCAAAGCTTGTCTGTGGTATTACAGCTCAGTCTATAGGAAAGAATTCGGATGAGCTGCAGTATCACACACCACCAGAAGACATGTCTGGCTTTGTCCACGTTTTCCTGCATCCCTCTTAATAAAACAAATCAGGTTAATATCCAGACATAACTGCATGACAAATGCTCACCCCTTTATCACCCGTGTAGCTGACACAAGTGATAAATTTTACAATTATATAGAGCATATTAGATTACATTGATGGAGAACTTCAATATCCCAGCTAGAGAATTTGAGAACTGGTGTCATTGCTTATGTGTCACTACAAGATGTATATGTGTTACTTTAGGCTTTCTTCACACCACGTTCAGACTAGACATTTGGCATATATATTTATAAATTGCAACATGCCCCGAATGTATGTTAATGCAGTTGCATGCATCTACATTGACAAAAGGTATGAAGTCTGAAGTATGTTGTGTCCTTAAGAGGTATAGTTAGCTATGGTTTTCAATACGTTTAAAACAAATATATACACTGGTCATTAGCAATGGTCCAGGGCTTCAATTCAGAACTTCTTGACTGGTGTATCAGTTCTCCATAAAGCACCACTTTGAACTGTGCCAGCCATACTGTGATGCTGATACAGTTCAATACCTTAGTAGAACTTACAATCAGGAGAAAGAAATGAGTATGATTGAGAGAGTGGAGAGACTTCCAGCACCATGAGGTTCAATAAAATGTCATATTTATTTGGAAATCATCTTCATAAAAAATTCAATTGCATATGGTGATTAAAAAAGCTTTTTAATCTTTCCCAAGACCATCATTGATCGACCTGACCACCATAGGCAATTGAATTTTTTATGAAGATGTTTTCCAAATAAAAATAACAATTTATTGAACCTCATGGTGCAATAGAACTCTCTCCACTCTCTTGATCAGAGGTCCCCAACTCCAGTCCTCAAGGGCCGCCAACAGTGCAGGTTTTCAGGATTTCCTTAGTAATGAGGTACTTTTATAACGTTTATATTCAGTTTCACTTGCTGCATTTAGGAGCTAAAAGGAGTGTAGGGTAAGTGTTACTATGCTCTAGGGACAGCTTTTAATAGCTTAGGAGGTGATTTGGGGGGTGACAGGATCCCTTTAACGTTGAAGGTTTTCATGTCCGAATTGTAATCTCATTGAAAAGTTTGGTGGAATGGATGAATGCATCATGTAAACCCAAGAAAATAATTGTAAACTGCAGGTCCTTGCCCATTAGGAGTAGGCAAAAAGTCCCTCAAGAATGCTGCCAGAGGCTGGCGTTTGGATATGCATAATTTGTACAATATTTTTAAAACATCTGAACCAAAATGATTTGTTTTAGTTATTTACAAGTGAGTTCCACACTGAAACAATATGTTTCCTTGACATCTCTACTTCTACACCTTCAAGCCTTCAAAGGTGTTTTTCAAAAAACTTATCACCATACATTCACAGCAATAAAAGTTCTGGGAGTCATTCAGGAATGGTGTGCCTAAAGGGCCATATTTGAGGCTCAGGAAAACTGTTTGTTCATTGGAGAGTATAAGTAGAAATCAAGGGAATTATATGCATATTCCTGTATAAATTATATCCAGGAAAAATACCAGGGTATGTCTACTATATACAGTATCTGCACTTCAAGAAAATTCCAGTAATGTTCTAACACCGAAGATCAAGGAGGACACAGATAATTAAGTAAGGCTGATCGGAACTTTTAGACACCCATACACTGGTGTCAGATATCTCTTTCTGTACCTCTTTTGCGAATAGATAAGGACTTGAGTAAAAGTCTCCCTAATGAACCATCCATTAATTTACCAAAGTAGGAAAAACTTGAGGGGTCATCTTATCCACAGTCACTTTACAGAATCATAATGCTTAGGCATCACCTGCAGGGTCAGCGTCAGCACCCAGCACACCCGGGCAAGTGCCGGGGTCCTAAACAGGTGAGGGGGCCCACTCTCTGTTTGTGACCAGAAGCAAAGAGGATACCCCCTCACAGATAGCAATCCTGTCTCTACTTCGGTGCACTGATCTATGTGATCAGTACAGAGCAGGAGAAAAAGCTTAGTGGGAGCTGAATGGAGGCTGAAGGACATTCCAGTCATGTGACTGACCACATGACTAAAACAAAGATCCTGCAGCTGCTCAAGTTCAGCAAGCTCAGGGCAGCTCCCAGTGGCTCCTCTTTCCTGCTCTGCACCATCAAGAGCAGCACAAGATGTGGTAATGTATAGTGTGTGTAAATGCAGAGGTGTGTGTTTGTATGTGCATGTATTTTGCATGTAGCAGGCTGTGTGTGTATCTGAATGTTCATGTATTTTTTATGTAGAAGAGCTTTGTGTGTCTGCATGTGCTTGTATTGTTCATGTAACAGAACTGTGTATCTGTATGTGCATGTATTGTGCATGTAGCAGAGTTGTGTGTGTATCTGTATGTGCATGTAACAGCTGCATGCTTTTGTATGTGCATATATTGTGTATGTAGCAGAGCTGTGTATGTATCTGTATGTACATGTATTGTGCATGTAGTAGAGCTCTGTGTAGTGGGCATATAGTGTCCATATAGCAGAGCTGTGTGTGATTTTATATGCACATAGTGTGCATGTAGCAGAGCTGTGTCTATATGTGCATGTATTGTGCATATAGCAGAGTGGTGTTTGTAGTGTGCATGTAGTGTTCATGTACCAGAACTGTGTGTTTGTACGTGCATGTAATGTGCATGTAGTGTGCATGTAGCAGAGCTGTGTGTGTCTGTAAGTTCATGAAGTGTTCATGTAGCAGAGCTGTGTGTGTTTCTATGTGCATGTAGTGTGCATGTAACAGAGCTATGTGTGTCTGTATGTGCATGTAGTGTACATGTAGCAGAGCTGTGTATCTCTAGGTGCATGTAGTGTGAATGTAGCAGCTGTATGTGTTTGTATGTGCATTTATTGTGCATGTAGCAAAGCTGTGTGTGGTGTACATGTAACAGAGCTGTGTGTGTCTGTATGTGTGTAGTATGCATGTAGGAGAGCTGTGTGTGTGTGTGGTGTGCATGTGGCAGAGCTGTTTGTGTCTACATGTACAAGTAGCAGAGACATGTATTTCTATGGGCATATAGCAGAGCTGTGTTTGTGCAATACGTAATTTACAGAAAGACATTAACAATAGCTTTATTGCCTCCATGTTTTAACTTAGTACATTAAAATTGGTGCTAATGACCTCTCCCTTTTATACTTCCAGGGAAGCTTTAATATAAGGAATGTTTTTCCTGTTTTCAGCTGTCTAAACCTGGAGTGAAGCAGCAGGGAGGGATGGGGACAGAGTGTTAAAGAGGCCCACTGAGATTATTTCGCCCGGGGCCCACAAAATCCTGGAGCCAGCCCTGATCACATGGATTAATCATAAAAAAAGTCGGCACTTTTAGACTATATTCATACACACACACTGTTTTTTCTCCATTTCTGGTGCGTTTTTCTCTCTTTTTCTGCTACAAAACTAGATAATCTTTTAAAAAAAGAACCAGAAAATGGATCATTTGTTGGTGATCTTTTTTTGCTGCGCTTTGGGTGTTGCGTTTTTGTTTTCTCCATTTAGAATGATTACTATGGGAAAAGCTGACAAGAAAAATGCTAAAGAATTTAACATGCACTTTTCTTGGACGGATCACTTTTCGAGGGAAAAAGGGATCACACCACAAATTCCCTTTCTGGACAGGAAAAAGTAAAAACCCATTGACTTTGCTTGGATACCATTTGAGTGATCTGTTCACTGCATTTCACTTCACAAAACAGATGTCAAAAAAAAGGATCAAAAACGGTGTGTGTGAATATAGCCTTAGATGCATGAGCAGCAGAACATGCAAGGAAATGCATTCATCAGAGCATGCACAGTTAGAAAATGTAAAATGTGGTATTACTGGTCCCTCTAATTATATTGGCAAGACAAGATGTCGCATCATAAATCATAGTTTTATTTTTGAAGAGGATCATGATTTAAAACCTGATCGAATGTGAACATACCTCAAGGATGCAGAATGCCGCAGGTCCAGAGTCCTGGCTCAGCTGATAGCATTAATTTAGGGTGCGTGCACACGATCAGTATATGCAGCGTTTTGGCCGTCAAGAAATCCCATCCTCACTATGCTTAACCCACCCGCAGCGTGTTTGGAGCTGCGGTGCGGGTTGCCGGCAGTCCGTTCCTCCTCCGCATGTTTATTTCATGCTGCGGAGTCGGAAGCGGCTGCCATTAGGTGACTGCACCCGCCGCACACTGAGTACAGGGCGGCTGAGGTCTCCCTGCGGCCACCCGCGGCTTCGCTCAGGTCCGGAGTAGCTACGTCCAACATACAGCTCCTCCGGACCGTGAGCACACCTTTAGTCTCTTGTTTTGCAAGATGGGAAGTGCCCCATCCCTTCCTTACTGAATCAGACACAAAAATGCTGTTTCTGCCTTGTGCCCATATTGGACTCTGGCCCTGCTGCATACTGTGTCTTCGAGGTATGTTCAGATGAGATCAGGCTTTAAATACATTAGTTTTAGGGACCATTCTGATAAAGGGTCACCATGACGTGGTAGAATGGCTTCCGTACATTTTTTGCAAAAAATGTATTAACTAAGTACCCTGTTATTGACACTGTTTTGCACTTGCTTTTTACTTATATAGCAGAGTAATTTTAGATGTTTTTTATACTGTCTTTTTTGTGGTATAGCTGTGCATAAATGTCCAAGGTATACTGCATAACTGTACTATCTTCCAGACTGAATATACTGTACATAAAAAAACTTGTACCTTTGTACCTTTTTGCAAAAACGTATGTACTAAGTAGCACTTGCTTTTTAGTTAGTTAATGCAGGGTATTTTCACATATTTGTGTATATACTTTTTTCCTAAAGGTTTAGTCTGTCCAGTGATCAGTGTGAACATGCTTTTACAGGCATGTTCACTAATGTCTGCTCTGACTCAGTTTTGTGTCTATATTCAATTCAGCTTTTTGTTTCATTGCAAGGTTGGGAGAGCCGCAACCCTCCTTTTACTGAGCGGAGCATTTATATTGCCTCCTGCTGCTGTGTGTCCATTCTGGGACTCAAGTCACATGCTGCATCCTGCTTTTACTGAGGTTGGTAGGAACAAGGGCAGGCTTTAAAACAGAGTAGGGACCATTCCAGATCGGGTACACCTTGACATGGTGTGATGACTTTGCACTTTTTTGCAAAAACGTATGTACCAATTACCCTGTGTTTTTTATAGCACTTGCTTTTTATTTATTTATTACAGGGTATTTTCACTCATTTGCAGGGGCGTAACTACAACAGGTGCAGGGGTTGCGATCGCACCTGGGCCCTGCAGCCTAGGGGGGCCCCAAAAGTCCTTTTGGCCCATTGAAAAAGACTAATATTATTAAAGACTTGCAATAATTCGGAGCCCCGTTGGAGCTTTTGCATTGGGGCGCCTGTGCCTGAAGTTACGCCACTGCTCATTTATGTATATACTTTTTCCTTAAGGTTTAGTTTATCTTCGAGACTGTTAAAAAGATCCATCACCAATCTCACCCAAGTGATATCAGCCCATAAATCAATGTGTTGATGGCTCCATTTCAGCCAAGCTCTACAGAGGCGCAATAGGAATACGCCATCCTTATCTATTGCCAAGATTCATCAGGTGCAACGATCAATCTTAAGAAAGAAGATGTCCTCAAAATGATGCAACAGCTGCGAATGTTGTATTCCTAATGGAATGCAGAAGTTTTCTATATAAAGAGGATTTGGAGAAAAATATTTTGTTCATGTCATAGAGGAAACAATCAAGCGGCACTCACCATTGCCTAAAAGTAACTTCTTTATTTCGAGTTAATTTAAAAACTATACAGGCGGCGGAACAGTTTTGTGCAAACACCTGCACTTCAACGGATTCTTGGAGGTGTTTGCACAAAACGGCTGTCGTCCAGAGGATGCAGGTTACATCTCTTCCTCCACCTGCTTGGTATTAAATGAACGTGAAATAATAAAGATACCGTATATACTCGTGTATAAGCCGAGTTTTTCAGCACAAAAATTGTGCTGAAAAGTGCCCCCCTCGGCTTATACACGAGTCACTATACAGCTGAGTGGGGGGGGCCGGTGTCCGGGGGCTGGAGGAGGCAGGGGGAGGCTGCACTATGAGCGGCCGGTCACGTGGGGCCGCTCATTAGTGCAATGCAATATGCACGGCATCCCCCTGTCCATCAGCGGCAGGGGGAGCCGTGCATATTACATTGCTCTCCCCCCGTAGTTTATACAGGCCCCCCGATCCCCCCCCCCCCCGTAGTTTATACAGGCCCCCCGATCCCCCCCGCCCCGTAGTATATACAGGCCCCCCGTAGTTTATGCAGGCCACCCGATCCCCCCCCCCGTAGTATATACAGGCCCCCCGATTCCCACCCTCTATGTAGTATATACAGGCCCCCCGCGCTCTATATACAGGCCCCCGGTTGCAGCCACAGACCTGTAAGAGAATCGCTTTCATACTTACCCTCCTCGCTGTTACCCGCGCTCCTCCGGTCTCCTTCCCGCTTGTACCCGGCGCGTCCACAATGACGTCATTGTGGATGCGCCGGGAAGAAGCTGGAAGGAGACGAGGACGCGCGATGACAGTGAGGAGGGTAAGTATGAAAGCGATTCTCTTACAGGTCTGTGGCTGCAACCGGGGGCCTGTATATAGAGCGCGGGGGGCCTGTATATACTACATAGAGGGTGGGAATCGGGGGGCCTGTATATACTACGGGGGGGGTGATCGGGTGGCCTGCATAAACTACGGGGGTGGGTAATCGGGGGGCCTGTATATACCACACTGCTGGGGGCTGCTGCCTGTATATACCACACTGCTGGGGGCTGCTGCCTGTATATACCACACTGCTGGGGAGGCTGCTGTATACCACACTGCTGGGGAGGCTGCTGTATACCACACTGCTGGGGCTGCTGCCTGTATATACCACACTGCTGGGGGCTGCTGCCTGTATATACCACACTGCTGGGGGCTGCTGCCTGTATATACCTCACTGCTGGGGGCTGCTGCCTGTATATACCACACTGCTGGGGGCTGCTGCCTGTATATACCACACTGCTGGGGGCTGCTGCCTGTATATACCACACTGCTGGGGGCTGCTGCCTGTATATACCACACTGCTGGGGGCTGCTGCCTGTATATACCACACTGCTGGGGGCTGCTGCCTGTATATACCACACTGCTGGGGGCTGCTGCCTGTATATACCACACTGCTGGGGGCTGCTGCCTGTATATACCTCACTGCTGGGGGCTGCTGCCTGTATATACCACACTGCTGGGGGCTGCTGCCTGTATATACCACACTGCTGGGGGCTGTATACCTGTGCTGGAGTCCACCCTCGGCTTATACACGAGTCAATAGGTTTTCCCAGGTTTTGGGGGCAAAAGTAGGGGGTCGGCTTATACACGGGTCGGCTTATACACGAGTATATACGGTACTTTTAGGCAATTGTGGATGCTGCTTGAATTTTTTTTCTCTATTACATGAACTATTTGATATTTGTCATTGATAGAGATGTTCAAATCTTTTGAAGTTCGGGTTCGGAACGGTTCGCCGTACGGGCATATATTCACCGAATAGATCGGTGAACAGTTCAGCAAACTTCCAAACCCTATTCAAATCAATTGGAGGAAAAATTAAGCGCCTAGAAATCACCTTCAAATGAACCCAAAAGCTGCCGAACACAGCTATAACTGTTTTACAGTGGAGCCACGCTGTTTTGGCACAGATGTTATCTTCCTGCACTATTACTTAGCAGTTTCAGCACTGCTGTCATCATGCTTCAAGGTCTACTCATAAGCCTAAGACATATTTACTGCTTTCCCCTCCTCTGATTGGTTAAAGACATACATGACCCCACCAACCCTCTCTGCCGGAGTCTGTGATTGGTTGTCAGCATGGCAAGCAAACTGAAATCAGAATGCTGTAAAAATAAATAAAATATTGTAAAAATTGTTGTGGAGTCCCCCCAATTTTGATAACACCCAAGCGAAAAGCCACTAACTGTGGTCTGAAGACTGCAGCTGTCTGCTGTACCCTAGCTGGTGAAGAAAAATAGCAGGTACCCCACAGTTTTTTTATTATTGATTAGTTTTTATGCTAAATTCCAAGCTAAAACGCAGATTAGTGCAACATGAAAGGCACTTAAGGGTGCAAGCTTAAAATATATAGGGGTGGGACATTATTATATAGTTGTTTGACATCTATCTATCTATCTATCTACCTATCTATCTCTAAATCTATTTTTTCCATCTGTCTATAAATTATCTTTACTTTACATCTATTTATCCATCCATCCACTGACTTGAACAGCTGAAAAGTTGAGTAATCTTTAAAATCTTAAAAGATTTTAACATTTAAAAAAAAAATTAGCAGGCTTCAGTTGCCCCAGGAGTGTTTCCCCATTAGATGCACCATTCCTGGCAGTTTGTCCCGGTTCTCTCACTACCCAGGTGCATTGGCAAATAGGGTAATGGTATTTGGAGTTGATGCCAGCTGGGTAATGTCAGCTGGCAGCAAGGCCAGAAGTTAGTAATGTCAAGGCTTCAATCAGATACTCGATATTACTAACCAAGTCAGTAAGGACAACAATAAATATGCCAATAAATATTTTATTTGAAAATGAACCCCAATATATGCCTCTTTCAACTTTTTATTAAAATCTATTTGTTCAAAGTCTCCCATTTCACCCAACCACCCCCCAAAAAGGATGCAAAAATAATTAGAAAAAAAAAAATATTGAAACCCAAATAAATGCTGATATTAGTCCCAGTATATGGGGGAAAGATCAATGACTGCATCCCATATATGGTGGGACACCAGGCATAGCACAGCTCCTGGCAGTGTGACAAGCCTCAGGTCATGCAGTGGGTATCTCTCAGTAGGGAATCCCATGGTGTGTCCTGAGATAACCTCAGTGGTGTCAGTGCTCATGAGAGAGTAACAGAAGCTGTTTCGCAAGAGCCGCAATATCTCGTGAGATGTAGCAGATATATCTCACAAGTATTGTATTACTTCAATAGGAAGTGATCCAATTCTATAGTGGCCGCGCTCCCCGTGGTAATGATTTTAAGAACTTCTTGTCCACAAAAAATTTTATTCCTCAAAACATGCGAGAATATAAAAACGGATACAACGCGTTTCGGCGGAGACAACCGCCTTCCTCAGGTATCTAAATAAAAATACATCTGACAGTTTGCTTTATAGGTAAAAGATAATTACAGCTTGCTAGGTAATGACATGAGGGTGTGGGTATAACCACACCTGTCCAATCAGTCTCATTGTCCGCTTCAGCTATAGTGCTTCATTACATAGTAAAAACAAACACCCACAAACAGCAATCACTACGCTAAAAAACCACTAAGAACATTTATCAATAAAATTACTAGTCACAAAAATCTTAAATTACATAAAAGTTAACAAAAAACAAGAAAAAAAAAAAATTAAAATTGCAATGTTTTTAAAAAGAGCCTTTTTTTTTTTTTTTTTTTTTTTTTTTTTTTTTCTCTTTCCTTCTTTGTTCTGTTTTTTGTTTTAAAAGGGATCATATTCATATACTGAATACTAAATACTAAATTCTTTCCACAATATCATTGAGACCATTGGGATGCAATGTTTGAAGGCGGTAAATCCAATATGTCTCTTTGCGATTAAGCAGAGAATTTCTATTGATTGTTTCCACAGGTATTTGTTCTAGAGGTGTCACCATTATATTAAAATTCTTATTGTGCTTGAGTAATAAATGTCTCGACAGACTATGTTTTAAAAACCCATTTTTTGCTCTATTTCTGTGCCCATTCATGCGAGCACGTAAAGTCTGCGTTGTACGCCCCACGTACTGTAACCCACAGCTACAATCAATAACGTAAACAATATAATCGCTATCGCATCTCAGATTCTGTTTTATTTCAATTAATTCACCTGTACTTTTGCTTGCAATCTGTTTCGCACCATGGTTCAGAATCCCACATGTATGACATTTCCTGGAACTGCATCTAAAAACTCCAATCTCATGATCTTTACTTTTTCCATTTTTTGCAGATCTTTTTTTATTGTCTCTTAACCTACTTGGGGCTATTTGACTTTTTATCGTTTTCCCTCTTCTAAATGTTATACCTGGTTCCACAGGCAGACATTTTCCCAAAATCGGATCACGTTTTAAAATATACCAGTACTTTTTCAGAATCATGCGTATCGTTTTATTCCCCCTGTTATAAGTTGTGATAAAATTAAATTTCCACCTGCCTCCTTCTCTATCCTTTGTTTTTTTACAAATCACCTCATTTCCTTCCCCATTCTTTTTACTCAAACAATCCTCCTGCTTTTTTGCCCTGTTTTTTTCATATGCAGCATGAACCAATTTTTTTGGATATTTCTTTTCCTCAAATCTTTTCTTTAAAATATCAGCCTGGGTTTCATAGTCTTTCTGTTCAGTACAATTTTTCCTGATGCGAAAAAACTGACTGAATGGAATGTTTTCTTTCCACTTTTTGTAATGGGCACTTCTAAAATCCAAAAATCCGTTGGAATCAACTTTTTTAAAATGCGTTTTTGTGATGATACATGTCCCCTTGTGGCTAATTTCTAGATCTAAATACACAATTTTTTCGTTACTTATTTCTGAGGTAAATGAAATGCCCCAATCATTTTTATTCAACGTATTTATCATTTCCATTGCTTCTTCTTTTGTACCATTCCAAATAATTATCAGATCGTCTATGAAACGCCTATAAAAAACTATTTTCTTTTCAATTTCCAGCTTCCGTAAAATTGATGAGGACTCGAATCGCCCCATAAAAAGATTTGCGAAACTTGGGGCGACCCGAGTCCCCATCGCGGTCCCGAGCAGCTGCAAGTATAATGAACCTTCAAAACTGAAAACATTATGCCTCAAAATAAATCCCAAACCGTTCAACAGAAAATTCTTTTGTTTTGTTGCAAGACCAATCTCTGTGAGATAATAATCCACCGCATTTATCCCTAAATCATGATCTATGTTGGAATATAATGCGTTGACATCCATGGTGATAAAATAAAAATGTTTTTGCCATTCTATATTTTTGAGATCGTTAATTAATTGTGTGGAATCTTTTAGATATGACGATAAAGATTTAACTGGGTCCTGTAAAAAAAAGGTCTATATAGTGAGATAAATTTGTAGTCAGGGAGCCAATTCCAGATATTATTGGTCTCCCTGGGGGGTTAACAGGATCTTTATGCATTTTTGGCAGATGGTAAAACAGTGCCATTGTTGGTGTAGGAATCATCAGAAAATTTTTTTCCTTTTTATTTAAAATATTTTCCATAAAAGCTTCATTGATAAGGGTCCTATATTCTTTAATATATATTTGTGTTGGATCATTCTGTAATCTCAAATAATATTTAGCATCTGACAGGATCTTTTGCGCTTCTTCTATATAATCTTTTCTATTTTGGATCACCACCCCCCCCCTTTATCTGCTTGGCGGATCACAATGCTTGTATTGTTTTTTAAAGACTCCAAAGCCTCTTTCTCCTGCTTACAAATATTATTCAATCTTCTTCCTTTTTTAAAACCATGTATGCTTTTACAATTTTTTGTTTTACCTTTCATTAATTTATCACCATTATTTTGCTTATTTACTTCCAGAAGTCTGAATTCCTCCTGCACCAATGCAAAAAACGTCTCTATATTATGTCCTCTATTTTGTATGGGATAAAACCCAGATTTTGGCTGTACCTCTTTATGTACATAATTATTAATGATTTTAATAGATTCCATATCACTCATAGGCTTAATGTTATCAGTATTTGGTATCTTTTTTTCTTCCAACAAAAAATGTCGTTTGAGGGTTAATTTTCGTGTGAAAGCATTCAGATCCAGGAACAGATCAAATGGATTTGTGTCCTGTGTTGGGCAAAAATTTAAACCTTTACTGAGAATCTCTATTTCTGATTCAGATAGAATATATGAGGATAAATTAAATATCTTCACTGTTGGTATAGATATGCCTTCAGATTCTCCATGTTCAATTTTTTTATTTTTATTACTTTTATTCCTTCCATTTTTCCTTTTCCTTATTGTGTGCCCTCTCCCTCTTGATCCCCTTGCCCTATTTTTCTCTTTTTTGCTCTTTGATTTACTAGTGGTGCAAAATATTTTGTTATGTGATTCTTTTGCACTGGGCTCAGGGTCTGAGCTAATTGGGAGCAGCTGATTAAAGGGGGTAGAATAACTATATCGATGTGCTGGGTCTCGTTGGACCTATTTCTAAAAAAGAAATATTAGATATTACTGATGATGGTGATGGCGAAGGAGCCTGTAGCACTGTGGTGAATATTAATGATGGTTCTGTCTCCTCATGTATTGTTAGTTCAAGTGTATTTAGATCTGTTTCAGTTTGATTTTGCTCCTCTGCAGATTCTGATATCTCCACAGAGAAAAAATCTGGACCTTGTAATGGTTGTAACGGAATGTTTTTTTTAATGATAATATTTGGTTCTAAAGGGGGGCGATTCTCTATCAATACATTGGCTTTCTTTTTTTGTATTTTCTTGCTTATTGTCTGATCTTGCGGGGTGGAAGTATTAGGCAATATTTTGTTTTTTAATTTTGGTATAACTTTTTCCTTATTACTTCCTTTTTTTGTAATGGATTTATCTGCCAATTCTATGTTTTTTTGGGGTTTGGAAATGGTGTTTAATTTTGCAGATTTTTCCATTATTATCTGCTCCTTGTTCTTATTTTTTCCTTTCTCATTTTCCCCATTCAGTCTCTCTGATGGTTTTTCTAATGGCTCATTTTCTTGTGGTTTGGTTTTAAATGTATCCCTTCTGAATTTTTTTATTTTTATATCTACCAAATCATTTTCGTAAGTTTTTAATCTCCTCGTAATATCACTATCAATAATATTAAAAAAATCAAACGATTTGTATTCTTCAAGTTCTGTTAGCTGCTCCTCACAGAGTTGCGCCGCTACTCTCGCTAGTCCATGGCGCTTCTCAATCAAAAGCCGCATCAAACTATATGAACAGTCATCTAACAGATTATTCCATTTATCAGAGAATATCTCATCATCTGGAAAAGTGCTATTAAAATGTATTTTCAAGCCATTTGGCACAATGCCCTGATCAGTACAAATTTGCAAAAAATCAGCATCTATTTGATGTCTTATTTCTAATTTCATGTGCTGTGGGTTACAGTACGTGGGGGTACAACGCAGACTTTACGTGCTCGCATGAATGGGCACAGAAATAGAGCAAAAAATGGGTTTTAAAACATAGCCTGTCGAGACATTTATTACTCAAGCACAATAAAAATTTTAATATAATGGGGACACTCTAGAACAAATACTGTGGAAACAATCAATAGAAATTCTCTGCTTAATCGCAAAGAGACATATTGGATTTACCGCCTTCAAACATTGCATCCAATGGTCTCAATGATATTGTGGAAAGAATTTAGTATTTAGTATTCAGTATATGAATATGATCCCTTTTAAAACAAAAAACAGAACAAAGAAGGAAAGAGGAAAAAAAAAAAAAAAAAAAAAAAAAAAAAGGCACTTTTTAAAACATTGCAATTTTAATTTTTTTGTTTTGTTTTTTGTTAACTTTTATGTAATTTAGATTTTGTGACTAGTAATTTTATTGATAAATGTTCTTAGTGGTTTTTTAGTGTAGTGATTGCTGTTTGTGGATGTTTGTTTTTACTATGTAATGAAGCACTATAGCTGAAGCGGACAATGAGACTGATTGGACAGTGTGGTTATACCACACCCTCATGTCATTACCTAGCAAGCTGTAATTATCTTTTACCTATAAAGCAAAGTGTCAGATGTATTTTATTTAGATACCTGAGGAAGGCGGTTGTCTCTGCCGAAACGCGTTGTATCCGTTTTTTTATATTCTCGCATGTTTGAGAAATAAAATTTTTTGGACAAGAAGTTCTTAAATCATTACCACGGGGAGCGCGGCCACTATAGAATTGGATCACTTCATATTGAACCTTTATGCTGTGGGAATCCGTGGCAGGACCCAATACAGGATCAATTCAAGGCGAGCAGCAGACCGGATAAATATCCAAAGCGTGAGGAGGCTTTGGAAAAACCATATGCTTGAAGTTTTATGGCAAGAGGTGAGTGCATAAAACTTCATTAAAAGGGCACCAGAGAGTTACATTGGTAACGCGCTGAGATTGGCGCCGCATGTTTGTTTTTTATATATACCCTACAGGGAATCACCTTACTTCATATTGTGACTGAGAGGATTCCTCCTCATCAGCTGAAAAACAAGCAACCAACACCAAGGAACGGTGAAGGAGCGAGCGGCCTTTCTTAAAGATGGAATATTATACTAACAGGACAGTAAGGAGAAAGGAACTTTTAGCGTCCATTAAGAATGCAGCGGGTCCAGGGAGAGCAAACAGATCCTTGGAGCCCATAATAGACCTTGAAGTAAAAAAGACTATAACAGGTTTATTTTTCGAGTTTGAAAAACACATGAAATTAGAAATAAGACATCAAATAGATGCTGATTTTTTGCAAATTTGTACTGATCAGGGCATTGTGCCAAATGGCTTGAAAATACATTTTAATAGCACTTTTCCAGATGATGAGATATTCTCTGATAAATGGAATAATCTGTTAGATGACTGTTCATATAGTTTGATGCGGCTTTTGATTGAGAAGCGCCATGGACTAGCGAGAGTAGCGGCGCAACTCTGTGAGGAGCAGCTAACAGAACTTGAAGAATACAAATCGTTTGATTTTTTTAATATTATTGATAGTGATATTACGAGGAGATTAAAAACTTACGAAAATGATTTGGTAGATATAAAAATAAAAAAATTCAGAAGGGATACATTTAAAACCAAACCACAAGAAAATGAGCCATTAGAAAAACCATCAGAGAGACTGAATGGGGAAAATGAGAAAGGAAAAAATAAGAACAAGGAGCAGATAATAATGGAAAAATCTGCAAAATTAAACACCATTTCCAAACCCCAAAAAAACATAGAATTGGCAGATAAATCCATTACAAAAAAAGGAAGTAATAAGGAAAAAGTTATACCAAAATTAAAAAACAAAATATTGCCTAATACTTCCACCCCGCAAGATCAGACAATAAGCAAGAAAATACAAAAAAAGAAAGCCAATGTATTGATAGAGAATCGCCCCCCTTTAGAACCAAATATTATCATTAAAAAAAACATTCCGTTACAACCATTACAAGGTCCAGATTTTTTCTCTGTGGAGATATCAGAATCTGCAGAGGAGCAAAATCAAACTGAAACAGATCTAAATACACTTGAACTAACAATACATGAGGAGACAGAACCATCATTAATATTCACCACAGTGCTACAGGCTCCTTCGCCATCACCATCATCAGTAATATCTAATATTTCTTTTTTAGAAATAGGTCCAACGAGACCCAGCACATCGGATATAGTTATTCTACCCCCTTTAATCAGCTGCTCCCAATTAGCTCAGACCCTGAGCCCAGTGCAAAAGAATCACATAACAAAATATTTTGCACCACTAGTAAATCAAAGAGCAAAAAAGAGAAAAATAGGGCAAGGGGATCAAGAGGGAGAGGGCACACAATAAGGAAAAGGAAAAATGGAAGGAATAAAAGTAATAAAAATAAAAAAATTGAACATGGAGAATCTGAAGGCATATCTATACCAACAGTGAAGATATTTAATTTATCCTCATATATTCTATCTGAATCAGAAATAGAGATTCTCAGTAAAGGTTTAAATTTTTGCCCAACACAGGACACAAATCCATTTGATCTGTTCCTGGATCTGAATGCTTTCACACGAAAATTAACCCTCAAACGACATTTTTTGTTGGAAGAAAAAAAGATACCAAATACTGATAACATTAAGCCTATGAGTGATATGGAATCTATTAAAATCATTAATAATTATGTACATAAAGAGGTACAGCCAAAATCTGGGTTTTATCCCATACAAAATAGAGGACATAATATAGAGACGTTTTTTGCATTGGTGCAGGAGGAATTCAGACTTCTGGAAGTAAATAAGCAAAATAATGGTGATAAATTAATGAAAGGTAAAACAAAAAATTGTAAAAGCATACATGGTTTTAAAAAAGGAAGAAGATTGAATAATATTTGTAAGCAGGAGAAAGAGGCTTTGGAGTCTTTAAAAAACAATACAAGCATTGTGATCCGCCAAGCAGATAAAGGGGGAGGGTGGTGATCCAAAATAGAAAAGATTATATAGAAGAAGCGCAAAAGATCCTGTCAGATGCTAAATATTATTTGAGATTACAGAATGATCCAACACAAATATATATTAAAGAATATAGGACCCTTATCAATGAAGCTTTTATGGAAAATATTTTAAATAAAAAGGAAAAAAATTTTCTGATGATTCCTACACCAACAATGGCACTGTTTTACCATCTGCCAAAAATGCATAAAGATCCTGTTAACCCCCCAGGGAGACCAATAATATCTGGAATTGGCTCCCTGACTACAAATTTATCTCACTATATAGACCTTTTTTTACAGGACCCAGTTAAATCTTTATCGTCATATCTAAAAGATTCCACACAATTAATTAATGATCTCAAAAATATAGAATGGCAAAAACATTTTTATTTTATCACCATGGATGTTAACGCATTATATTCCAACATAGATCATGATTTAGGGATAAATGCGGTGGATTATTATCTCACAGAGATTGGTCTTGCAACAAAACAAAAGAATTTTCTGTTGAACGGTTTGGGATTTATTTTGAGGCATAATGTTTTCAGTTTTGAAGGTTCATTATACTTGCAGCTGCTCGGGACCGCAATGGGGACTCGGGTCGCCCCAAGTTTCGCAAATCTTTTCATGGGGCGATTCGAGTCCTCGTCAATTTTACGGAAGCTGGAAATTGAAAAGAAAATAGTTTTTTATAGGCGTTTCATAGACGATCTGATAATTATTTGGAATGGTACAAAAGAAGAAGCAATGGAAATGATAAATACGTTGAATAAAAATGATTGGGGCATTTCATTTACCTCAGAAATAAGTAACGAAAAAATTGTGTATTTAGATCTAGAAATTAGCCACAAGGGGACATGTATCATCACAAAAACGCATTTTAAAAAAGTTGATTCCAACGGATTTTTGGATTTTAGAAGTGCCCATTACAAAAAGTGGAAAGAAAACATTCCATTCAGTCAGTTTTTTCGCATCAGGAAAAATTGTACTGAACAGAAAGACTATGAAACCCAGGCTGATATTTTAAAGAAAAGATTTGAGGAAAAGAAATATCCAAAAAAATTGGTTCATGCTGCATATGAAAAAAACAGGGCAAAAAAGCAGGAGGATTGTTTGAGTAAAAAGAATGGGGAAGGAAATGAGGTGATTTGTAAAAAAACAAAGGATAGAGAAGGAGGCAGGTGGAAATTTAATTTTATCACAACTTATAACAGGGGGAATAAAACGATACGCATGATTCTGAAAAAGTACTGGTATATTTTAAAACGTGATCCGATTTTGGGAAAATGTCTGCCTGTGGAACCAGGTATAACATTTAGAAGAGGGAAAACGATAAAAAGTCAAATAGCCCCAAGTAGGTTAAGAGACAATAAAAAAAGATCTGCAAAAAATGGAAAAAGTAAAGATCATGAGATTGGAGTTTTTAGATGCAGTTCCAGGAAATGTCATACATGTGGGATTCTGAACCATGGTGCGAAACAGATTGCAAGCAAAAGTACAGGTGAATTAATTGAAATAAAACAGAATCTGAGATGCGATAGCGATTATATTGTTTACGTTATTGATTGTAGCTGTGGGTTACAGTACGTGGGGCGTACAACGCAGACTTTACGTGCTCGCATGAATGGGCACAGAAATAGAGCAAAAAATGGGTTTTTAAAACATAGTCTGTCGAGACATTTATTACTCAAGCACAATAAGAATTTTAATATAATGGTGACACCTCTAGAACAAATACCTGTGGAAACAATCAATAGAAATTCTCTGCTTAATCGCAAAGAGACATATTGGATTTACCGCCTTCAAACATTGCATCCCAATGGTCTCAATGATATTGTGGAAAGAATTTAGTATTTAGTATTCAGTAGGGATGAGCGAGTCCTAAATTACTCGGAATCGCTAGACCCGCACGAGTCCGAGCCCAGGACTCGCTACTCGTTGCGAGTCTAGCGAGTCCAATGTTAATGAATAGGGAACCGAGTAATAACGAATAATGCTATTTCCAAATCGCTGATGTGTCTCTGAAAGTGTGCGAGTCCAAACTCGCAGGTTTTTCTCTTATTTGGAGCCGAGCTGCAGGCAGGACACCGTACAGCAACGCACTGGCACAGGAAAAAATTGTTTAGTACGCAGAACCAGGCACTGTTAGGGCTCCTTCACATTTGCGTATGGTAACGCAGCGTATGCTGCGTTCCCATACGCATCCAAATGCATGCGCACTGCGTTCCTATGTTTAACATAGGAACGCATAGTGCCTGCGTTTGGCAGCGTTTGCTGCGTTCGGGTGCGGATGCGGACGATATCTGCTCTCTTCAGGGTCCAGCGTCCGCACCCGGGACGCAGCATGTTGCATTTTTTGGGCGCTCGGGGACCTTGGAAGATCAGCAATCGTCCCCAAGCGCACAAAACCTGCATTGTCTTCAATGGGTCCGCAGTGTTCTGCGCTTGACAGCGCAGGAGAACGCTGCGGACCCATTGAAAAATCTCCCGGTGGCCGCCGGTGATGTCACAGGAGCTCACCGACGGCCACCGGGAGATCAGCTCAGCCTCTGCTTCTTCTCTTCTTCTTCCCTTCTTCTTGTCTTCTTCCCCGCCGGCGGTAATCTCCTAGCGATGTCGGCGGGGAGAACAGCTGATTTGACAGCTGTTTGAATCTTCCCGCGCCGACATCTCCTCTCGGTGTCGGCGCGGGAAGATTCAAACAGCTGTCAAATCAGCTGTTCTCCCCGCCGACAGTCCCGGAGCTTACCGGCGGCCGGGGGGCGGAGATCTCCGGCGCTGATCTCCGCCCCGGCCCGCCCCCGGACAAAGCCGATTGGCTGGCCGGGCTCCCTAGTGATGTGTCCGCAGGCGGACATTATCCGCTGCGGACACATCAAAAGACCATGCTTTTGACAGCGTTTGTGTCTGCATGCCATCAGCATGCAGACACAAACGCAAATGTGAAGGTAGCCTTAGGCTGCGGTGCTGGCTGCGTGCAAGTTTACAAGTACCGTACGAGCTGCAGGCAGGACACCGTACAGCAACGCACTGGCACAGGAAAAAATTGTTTAGTACGCAGAACCAGGCACTGTTAGGCTGCGGTGCTGGCTGCGTGCAAGTTTACAAGTACCGTGCGAGCTGCAGGCAGGACACCGTACAGCAACGCACTGGCACAGGAAATGTTTTGTGGAAAAATGGCACCAAAATTATTTGGTAGACTAGTGCCAAAAATAAGAAAAAGCTTAGGATTACAGCTCTGCGGAAAGCTGGGTGAACTAAGCTCTGAGGATGGTGCTGGATTCACTGTAAGGCTGCTCCTATCTCCCCTTCCTTACAGTCCTGTACAGCAATCCTCCGTCCTGGTAGTTCTGAAAAGAACTTTTGGGTTATGTGTGAGGAATCTTGACTCCTACACTCCGTCCTGTTAGTTCTGAAAATAACTTTTGGGTTATATGTGACTCCTACACTGCCTAACTGTCCCTAGATCTGCTCCAAGTCTCCCTGCACTAGGTCAGCTCTTCTCAGGAATGTGCCCAAAATGGCGGGGGCAAGGCTTATATACTGCCTTGCCTGTCATAGATGACATAGGCATCACGATGGACAGCAGCCAATCATAGTCCTGACACAACCAAAGCTGCTATGGCATTACTGACTATGATTGGCTAAGATGCTTGTCCTTCTTCACAAGTTTTCTGACCTAACACGCAATGCTGACTAGTAACATAAAAGATTCTGGATTCGCGAGTCCCGAATAGAGAATACAGGACTCGGAATCGCAGACTCGCTAGGATTCGGACTCGTAGACTCGCTCAGACTCGCTGCTGTTTGGGGAGATTCAAGCTATATAGTGATGTGATAGAGCGAGTCTAGCGAGTCTAGCGAGTGAGATAAAGTAAACTCTGACAAAACTAAGATTGCCATTGACTTGCATTGGACTCGTTACTGAGCGAGTATTCGCTAAAAGACTCGCCGATTACCGAGTCCAGCGAGTCCCTTAAGAATCGCCGAGTAACGAGTCCTAGCGAGTAGACTCGCTCATCCCTAGTATTCAGTATATGAATATGATCCCTTTTAAAACAAAAAACAGAACAAAGAAGGAAAGAGAAAAAAAAAAGGCACTTTTTAAAAACATTGCAATTTAAATTTTTTTTTTTTTTTTTTTTTCTTGTTTTTTGTTAACTTTTATGTAATTTAAGATTTTTGTGACTAGTAATTTTATTGATAAATGTTCTTAGTGGTTTTTTAGCGTAGTGATTGCTGTTTGTGGGTGTTTGTTTTTACTATGTAATGAAGCACTATAGCTGAAGCGGACAATGAGACTGATTGGACAGGTGTGGTTATACCCACACCCTCATGTCATTACCTAGCAAGCTGTAATTATCTTTTACCTATAAAGCAAACTGTCAGATGTATTTTTATTTAGATACCTGAGGAAGGCGGTTGTCTCCGCCGAAACGCGTTGTATCCGTTTTTATATTCTCGCATGTTTTGAGGAATAAAATTTTTTGTGGACAAGAAGTTCTTAAAATCATTACCACGGGGAGCGCGGCCACTATAGAATTGGATCACTTCCTATTGAACCTTTATGCCTGTGGGAATCCGTGGCAGGACCCAATACAGGATCAATTCAAGGCGAGCAGCAGACCCGGATAAATATCCAAAGCGTGAGGAGGCTTTGGAAAAACCATATGCTTGAAGTTTTATAGCAAGAGGTGAGTGCATAAAACTTCATTAAAAGGGCACCAGAGAGTTACATTGGTAACGCGCTGAGATTGGCGCCGCATGTTTGTTTTTTATATATACCCTACAGGGAATCACCTTACTTCATAAGTATTGTATTACAGAACATGTGAGGGATGGTGAGGTCAGGAAGTGCACCACAGTTCAAATTGCATAATGCACCATGGGCACAGGACCTAAAAGGGTACAAGGAGAGCCACAGTTGTGGTGAAAGGTCTCGAGGATTCCTCTTGTTCCCTGGCTACCTCCATAGAGACTTCTAGGGCAGGGGTGGCCAACTACAATTCTCAAGGTCTGAAAACAATGCAAGTTTTCAGTATTTCCTTAGCATTGCAGAAGTGCTAATTTCATCACCTGCAGAATTGATGATTACAGCACCTTGTGCAATGCTAAGTAAATCCTGAAGACATGCACTGTTTGTGGCCCTTGAGAACTGCACAGCCTTGTTCTACAGGAGTGTGATTATGTGTGATTGTGTCTTGCATCTCCATACCTCAGATCGTCAGGCCACAGGCCTGCGACTTGTTCACCAGTCTCTGTGGGCAGTATCAAAGCACCTCTTTGCAGAAACAGTCCAGCAAGGAGCAAATTCAAAATGCTTTGTTGTAGTAACTTTTGAATAAGTGATGATGCTAAATGATGTAATTTCTTACATTTATCAGACCCAAACAACAATAACTTAAACATAGGCACTTCAAAGTCACATAAATAAATATATAAAAAGAGTCACACAGGGATCAGTAGACTCCATTACAAGTGTGCAAAATCCATTAAAGGCAAAGTCCATTAAGGTCTTTGAGGTGTACCACAAAGGCAGCAGTCCAGCTACAGTCATATGAAAAAATTTGGGCACCCCTCTTAATCTTACTCATTTTATTTACCGTAGTTTAAAATTGGGTTTTTGCAACAGCTATTTCAGTGTGATATATGTAATAACTGGTGGACACAGTAATATTTCAGGATTGAAATGAGGTTTATTGTACTAACCGAAAATGTGAGATATGCATTATTTCAAAATTTGACAGGTGCAAAAGTATGGGCACCCTTCTGATTTTCATGATTTGAATACTCCTAACTAGGGATGGGCGAGTCTACTCGCTAGGACTCGTTACTCTGCGAGTAGTAAGGGACTCGCAGGACTCGGTATTCTGCGAGTTTCCCAGCGATTACTCGCACAGTAACGAGTCCAATGCAAATCAATGGCAATCCTAGTTTTGTCAGAGACTCTGACAAAACTAGGATTGCCATTGACTTGCATTGGACTCGTTACTGTGCAAGTAATCGCAGGGAAACTCGCACAGTAACGAGTCCGGCTGTCTGCTCTGTGCCAGGCTCGGGTCCTGCGGGCTGCCGCAGCTCCAGGGTCCTAGAGCCCGCCTGCTCTCCCTGTGTACAGACATGAATGTCTGTGCACAGAGATGATGTAGCAGAGCTGAGATTGTTCTCAGTCTGCTCACTCCCGGTGCATAGACATCTATATCTATGCACAGGGATGTAGCAGAGAGGACATCGCGTTTTGGACTACGTCGGACGGAAGAGGATTTTTTTAAATAAAGATGGAGTCCCTAATGGCTTTTTTTTTTTATTTCTAATAAAAAAATGTTTCTCTGTGTTGTTGTTTTTTTAAAATATTAGACATGACTGCCATGAATTTCTATTAAATTGTTTTAAAAAAAACACAACGCAGAGAATATTTTTTTTATTAGAAATAAAAAAAAAAAAAAAAAAAGCCATTAGGGACTCCATCTTTAATTAAAAAAATCCTCTTCCGTCAGACTTAGTCCAAAACACAATCTCAGCTCTGCTACTTCCCTGTCTGTGCTTAGACAGACAGGGATGTAGCAGAGCTGAGAACTGACTAAACAGTCAGGGTTCAGCTCAGGTCATTATGACCTGAGCTGAACTCTGCTGTCAGCCAGACTCGCTCTGCTGCTGGCGATTCCCGAGCAGTGACAGAAGTTAATTTATTCACTGCTTCTGTCAGTGTTTGGGAATCTCCAGAAAAAGCAGCAGAGACTCGGGGAGCGAGTCTGCGGCCGGCGCCGGCGGAGGCAGCGGTAAGTAGCCGGCCGGTCCGGTGCACCCCCCACCCTCTCCACCCTCCCACCCCTTATAGGGTCCGGCAGCAGAGGAATCGCTGCAATACTCGTTCCCCATTCATTAACATTGGAATCGCTAGACTCGCAACGAGTAGCGAGTCCTGGACTCAGACTCGTCGGAGTCTAGCGATTCCGAGTAGTTTAGGATTCGCCCATCACTACTCCTAACTACTTTGTACTGACTTACTGAAGCACTAAATTGGTTTGGTAACCTCATTGAGCTTTGTACTTCATAACCCGGTGTATCCAATCATGAGAAAAGCTATTTCAGGTGTCCACTTGCAAGTTGTGCTCCTAGTTGCATCTTCTCTGAGGAATGGCATCATAGGCTCCTCAAAACAGCTCTCAAATGATCTGAAAAAAAAAGATTGTTCAACATAGTTGTTCAGGGGAAGGATACAAAAAGTTGTCTCTGAGATTTAACCTGTCAGTTTCCACTGTGAGGAACATAGTAAGGAAATGGAAGACCACAGGGACAGTTCTTGTAAAGGCCAGAAGTGGCAGGCCAACAAAAATATCAGAAAGGCAGAGAAGAAGAATGGTGAGAACAGTCAAGAACAATCCACAGACCACCTCCAAAGACCTGCAGCATCATCTTGCTGCAGATGGAGTCACTGTGCATCGGTCAACAATACAGTGCACACTGCACAAGGAGAAGCTGTATGGGAGAGTGATGTGAAAAAAGCTTTTTCTGCATGCACGCCACAAACAGAGTGGCCTGAGGTATGCAAAAGCACATTTGGACAAGCCAGTTTCATTTTGGAAGAAGGTCCTGTGGACTGATGAAACAAAGATTGAGTTGTTTGGTCATACAACAAGGCGTTATGCATGGCGCCACAAAAACACAGCTTTCCAAGAAAAACACTTGCTACCCACTGTCAAATTTGAGGGAGGGTCCATCATGCTTTGGAGCTGTGTGGCCAATGACGGCACCGTAAATCTTGTTAAAGTTGAGGGTCGCATGGATTCCACTCAGTATCAGCAGATTCTTGAGAATAATGTTCAAGAATCAGTGTCAAAGTTGAAGTTACGCCGGGGATGGATCTTTCAGCAAGACAATGATCCAAACCATCGCTCCAAATCTACTCAGGCATTCATGTAGAGGAACAATTACAATGTTCTGGAATGGCCATCCCAGTCCCCAGACCTGAATATCATTGAACATCTGTGGGATGTTTTGAAGCGGGCTGTCCATGTTCGGCGACCATCACACTTAACTGAACTGGAATTGTTTTGTAAAGAGGAATTGTCAAAAATACCTTCATCCAGGATCCAGGAACTCATTAACAGCTACAGGAAGCGACTAGAGGCTGTTATTTTTGCAAAAGGTGGATCTACTAAACATTAATGTCACTTTTCTGTTGAGAAATGAAAATCAGAGGGATGCCCATACTTTTGCACCTGTCAATTTTTGAAATAATGCATATTTCGCATTTTCGGTTTGTACAATGAACCTCATTTCAATCCTGAAATATTACTGTGTCCATCAGTTATTACATATATCACACTGAGATAGCTGTTGTAAAAACCCAATTCTAAACAAAAAAAAAGAGTAAGATGAAGAGGGGTGCCCATACTTTTTCATACGACCGTATTCCAGCAAGGGGACGCACAATCAGCGATAAACTTGGGAAGAGGGAAATTAAATGAACAAAATAACAGACCTCGCTCTTCGAAAAACTCAAAAACAACTTAAAAAAGAAGGGTCAGTGACCCAACAACATGCATTTTTTAGAGAAGTCCTCTCTTTAGTTTAAGGATAAACTGTCTAGCAGCTTTCCCATTGCTGCCCAGGATGGAGGTCGCCATTCCTCATGGTACTCCACTGCAGGCCAGACTGAAGGGGAGGTCACAGGGGCTACTCCTCCAACTTCCCTGCCCTGATGAAGTTGTATTTACACAACGAAACGCGTAGACAAGTGGTTAAATAAACAGAGTATACACCATCTCTCTGTTTGTCATCATTTGAGGTCAGCGCGGTGATTCTTTTCAACTCAGCGCTTTCTGTTTGTTCACCTTATCACATAAGAGTAGAAGAGGTGGCCTGACACGCTGCTGACTCTCTGCAATAAAAAGGTTTGCTCTCCCCCCCACAAAAAATAAGTAAAACATTTCCTGAACAAAGCCACATTTGCTGATTTTTTTTTTTTTTAGTAAATTTCTTGAATATTTTAGTGCCGTATTTGAAATTGGTGAACATGTTTGGAAAAAGTTGGCTTATCTCTAGTCATTGAGCATGCACCCGAAGTATTGCTGTCTATGCAGGGCCAGCTCCAGGTTTTTGTGGGCCCGGGGGAAAACAATCTCAGAGGGCCCCTTTAACACAACCCACGACTGCCGCCGGGATAAGCAAAGTGTTCTGTGTGTTTAAATGTTTAATTTTATTATTAAATGTTTCTATAATGTCTCTAGGGGGTGCCCACTCCCCCTAGAGACCTTCCACCTACTTAGGTGGGCATATAATGCTTTAATCACTTATGTACAGCAGCTGGCTCCTGTCAGCTGCTGTACAGTTTTAGCAATGAAGGCGCCGGGCTCCTCAGAGCAGTGCGCATACTATAGCTATTGTAGCTATAGTATGTGCGCTGTCCGAGGTTCTGAAGACATTTACAGTAGATCAATGGGCAGTGCTGCGGCAGCAGGTATGAGCAAACTATCCGGTAACCGGATTGCTCAAGATTACACATCCTGAGCAATCCGGTTACCGGATAGTTTGTCTGAAGCCAATTGCGATCACCACATCCGGATCTTAATTCTATATTTAAGTGTGACCCTAGCCTTAGAACTGAGAAAAATCTTTTGTTTTGTCCTAGCATGCATACTGTATGGGGAATGCGATTAGGATAGATGGACGAGTCATGGAGACAGGTGATTAGCTTAGGCGCTCTAAAACAACTGAGAATGGTGCTCTCTGACAGATCCCTTGTGGTGAGCCCCTAATTAGTTGAATATACAAGCCAATCAATGGGACTGAGATGGGGGAATTGATATAAAAGCTCTATCACCAAGGTCACATCAATGCAAAGACATATCACCAGTCTGACATTTCTTAGTCACACTGCTATTCCATGATGGATCAAGGCAGTCACATATTGATGAAACTCGTTAGTATATGTGTGAGGACAGGTAGTCAGCTGATCAAATGAGTTAGTAGATTTTTCTATCCTTTTTGCAGCTTTGTTCTATCAGTCCTTTCTTCTCCATCCAACCCTAAGGTGAGCAAATAATGGGCATCACTTGTTCCAGCAGTAATTAGTGTGTATTGAATTAGAGAGAAACGAAGAAGTAAAATACAATACATGACCTAGGTAGAACACGTCAATCACAGCATTGCTGACATCTCTCCTGCTTCCATATATTCATTTGAGCTTGTGTTTTACTCATTTATTTTCAATAAACAGTATACAATTTTTATTTCAGTTAAACTTGAATCATTTTAAACTGAGAAATTTAGTTTAAAGCTAGTTGAGGAAATGGATGTTTATTACTAATTAGAGAAGCAGAACCTGATTGTATCATATAATGATTTATAGTTCTAACAATTCACGCAATGTAAGTGTAATATATTATATGGTGGCCATTGAAGTTAGAACTCATCAATCATGTTATTGGATTTCAGTAAGAATTCTGCAGTGTTGGACTCAACTTCATTAACTAGAGAAGATCACTTACTAATCATCTATCTGCAATGTCCGTCCAAGGCCACAGGCACAAAGTGGCTATCTCAAACAGACTAAGTAAGCTGCTCCGTTTGGCGGAATCCCAAGAAACCCTGCCATGCTTTAACCCTTTCACAGAGATCTAGATTTAAAACGGGATCCAGGAGATTGCTGCCTATGGATTGGCTGCAGTCCAGAGAGAGAATTAGTGGCCAAGCAGGGTCAAATCCAGGAGGTCAAAAAAAAGGATGAAATCAGGATCCATTAGAGTAGTCAGGAAGTCGGGTCAAAACCAAGAATGGATCGAGGTACAAAATTGTGAGGCAGGAGAAGTGTTCAAAAAAGAGACCGAGGTTAAACAGGAAAAACACCAGGAGACTTGCCAAGGAAGCAATAAGCTATATCTGGCAACTTTCAGCAGAAAGATGAAGACTTTAGTAGGTTGTGGTGCTTTGTAATCGACTGAATAATAGGCTGATGACTTCAGCTGGAAAGTACTATAGGTCTCAGCCTATCCTTAGTGGATGAGCGGAGTCTGTACTCTCCAGAGATTCTGGCTTTGACTTCTCATTTATCACTAGCACACCCTACAGGGAGAACACGCTGGTGCCTGATGATATAAGCAGATGTTGAAGGAGCAGGCTCTGATGGAGATGTTACACTGTCATGGAGATATAAAGAGTGTTTTTCAATCTTTTCCTTAAATTTACATATGGCTCCACTATGCTAAAAATATTAAAATTAGCATATACTCACCTTTCTATCCTTTGGTTCTCCTCTATCACATAGTTTACCTCCTCTGCTTTTATTCCGGCATGGCCGGCCCTTGACAGCTACAGCTAATAACTGCAGAAAATGACTGGCTACAGTGGTCACACGCCTACCATGCCTGAAGAAAGCAACATTAGATCAAGGGATAAAGTTAAAGAATGGGGAGGAAAACTACTTGAGGCCCTAGTACATCTGCAGTGAGGCCTCCACCTAGTTTTTGTTTATAACATTGATTACTTTCCACATAACAGAGGAGCCTTTAAGGTTCCTCAGGCACCTGGACTCAATCTGATTGCTACTTGCACCCTCTTTGTAGCTATATTCTTGAACTATAGAACATCCTTATTAAAGTTCCTGTTTTGTACAGAAAGGTCAACAGCATACAATAAAGAAAACCTGGGGATATAAATGAGTGCAGCCGAACCATGTGTCTATTGGACATCTAGTACAATAGTCTTATGTAGAAAAGTAATTACCGAACATAAAAATGTTATTTCAGAAATCAAATGTAGTCAGCAGAGAGCTGGATTTAATCACCGAGCCACAGTATAAGAAGTGTTTTACCTCCAGCCATAGAATACACGGAGTATTATAATGGTAAAAATGTGCTGTTCAGAAGCTTCTCCACTTCCCTAAGAGAGTTACAGACATCTTTCAGGCATTTATTAATGATTATATGAACAAATAACACTTTTATACTATGGAAAGTCTATTAATTATCAATATGTAACAACAAAGTGATTGTAAAAACATGAAAAAAGCCTCTAATAAAGGATTGTAATGCTAGAAAGAGTACTAGAAATTTGTATGAATTCCAAATGTGTGGGCAATGATTGCAGACAGTGGGCAGAGCAGGAGACTTGCCAAGGAAGCAATAAGCGATATCTGGCACCTTCCAGCAGAAAGCTGAAGACTTTAGTAGATTGTGGTGCTTCAGAAAGTATTTAGACCCCTTTAAATTTTTCACTCTTTGTTTCATTGCAGCCATTTGGTAAATTCAAAAAAGTTAATTTTTTTCTCATTAATGTACACTCTGCACCCCATTTTGACTTAAAAAAACAGAATTGTAGAAATTTTTGCAAATTTATTAAACAATAAAAACTGAAATATCACATGGTCATAAGTATTCAGACTCAGGACTGAGTAAAAGCACCCTTTTAGCTAGTACAGCCATGAGTCTTCTTGGGAATGATGCAACAAGTTTTTGAGCCCTAGATTTGGGGATCCTCTGCCATTCTTCCTTGCAGATCCTCTCCAGTTCCGTCAGGTTTTATGGTGAGCGTTGGTGAAGTCATTTTCAGGTCTCTCCAGAGATGCTCAATTGTGTTTAAGTCAGGGCTCTTGCTGGGCCAGTCAAGAATGTGACCCACCCCAAGGCTGTGGGAACTTGGATCCCGGGCGTTGATTACAATTGCTGTCACTGGTGGCCAGTGCCCGGGTCCGTGACTCTGGTGGTCGCTCAATGTGGAAAGTAAAATAATAAAAGTGTAATATTCTTGACGCCACCTACGGTTTCTGGTGAATTCACCAGTGCTGCTATTAGACCTCCGAGGACGATGTTACTGCAGCCAGATGGAGTTGCTCCCCACAGGTGGAGCGGAATCCCCTGGGCAGAAGCTGTAGTACTTGTTATCGTGGTCACAGGCACAGGGAGACAGCTCTGCAGGCGAGAGGCTGAGTGATTTCTCACAGGAAGAAAAAATAACACACTACACGTTGCTGAGTCTCAGTATTGGTTTACTGATAACCGTCAGGCACGAAACAAGTTTACAGTCTCGGGTAGCTGGCCTAGGTAGTTACCAGTGGATGAGGTGTCTTTCTGTGGCTTTCAACGGTGTTTCTTTCGGCTTCGCCTCTATTCTCACTTTCTCTGTGCTGCTCCTACTTCCTTAGTGCAGCCCTGCAGTGATTCACTTATTCTGCACCAGACCCACAGGTCTGCTAGAGGTTACCCTTCTCTCTCTCTAAGGGAATCGTTACTCTTGGAAGGGGCTCAAACCCTGGACAGAGATCCTGGTGGGAATGTGCGTTGGACCGGGTCGCGTCTGCCTGAAGACCTACGACCCTCCAGTGTTGGCGGCTCAGGGATGAACTCTTCTGCACCGCTCTCAGAGCCGGTTCTCTGCTATTCGGACTGGGATACCCCCAGACTGGGTATCAGGACGGTCTGATGCCGGGTGTTACCAACACCCTCAGGCTCCCCCTTCAGTCTGGGTCACCACTCTTTCTGGGTGCCCTCCCACAACATCCCTTGAAGGGTCCCCCTTAACTACGCTCCTTGCTACTACTCACTCTCCCGCTCTTCACTACCCACTTATATAACCTCCCTCTGGGACCAGTTACCCTGGTAACGGGTTTAACCAATTGGCCCCCTGGCTCTGAGTGTATGAATGCATGGATGAAAGCCACATGCAAACCTCCCCATCTACTGGCTACTGGGATACCACACACACTGTTCTGGGTGCAATACCCCCTTCATGGCGCACCGACCAGTGGAGCAATACATTCCCCCTTGGTTGAACTCACTCATCCGTGAGTGATTCTACTCTTTACCCGGTACAGAGTTCACTTTTTATATGCTTTACAACAACACAACCAAAACTTTTTCATCCCGTCTGGGAGGCACTTTTCATAAACGTTACTGGGACAAAATGCAAACGTTAACTTTCATTGGCCTAATGGGTCCTGTACACACATGCAGTCCCAGTGGTAATTGCACCTTCCACAGTGTCCTTATCACCGCTGGGCTGCTTTAAGACACATTACCACGCATGGCACACAGAGTATTTGGCTTAAGTCTCAGTCCAGGCTCAACATAATATAAACGTTCTCATCATTATTTGTGAGTTCTATGGGCATTAACAACTATGTACAGGACCGGTATTCTTTTCAGTGTACACAATTTGTGCACCCGCAGGGCGTACCACCCACGGGGTCCTGCGTGTCGCTCATAACTGACCCAATAATTGCGATAAAGGTCCCAGTCTGAGTGGCCCCTTGGGAGGTGAGGCTCTACATCCCTTTGCCCCACTAACACCTCCTCATAGAGACCCTGCTTCCAAACGAAACCCCACCCGCTTTCCAGGTTAAAGCTGGTCAGAGTACCTACGCTCTGGTTCTCTGGAGGTACCGGTGGCTGTAGAGAGGCTTGGGCCTGCAAGTTCTCAAGTTCCCTGGACCACCACTCCTCACGACGGCATTGCCGCACCACCTGGTTGGCCATGGAACTGCTCCAAGGTGTAGTCCGGCTGGGCGTGCATGGGACCCCGGGTCTGCCTCCGACCTCCAGTGGTAGCGACTTGACCGGCCACAGTTCCCGGCTGGTGTTGATGGTCACTCCACCACACTGTGCGGGGCCCGGATGACCCGACTTCCTCGTCACTGTCGTCTTGATCGCCCTCCTCAAGGTCCTCCTTCTCGTAGCCCGACTGGCTGGCTGGCTCCTCCACGACGGCCTCAACCAAAACCTGGGACTCATTCTTTGGTTCCTTGGGGACATCCTGCTCAGCAGCTTCCTCCTCTGGACTCTCAGGCTCCACTGTGGCTGTCTATCCCTCATCATCATCTGGGACCTCAGGGTCATCTGGCTCTGCACGAGGACCTGTTGCCCTGACTTCTGCACTGACGACGGGTAATGCCTCAGCAGTCGGATCCTCCCTGGTAACCGGGTGCTCAACCGTGGACCGGTCTCTCGCTTAAATATAAAAAACTGACATTAAAAAGCTACTTTTTATTTTTTGTAAAAAATATATTATACTTTATTAAGAAAATTTACCGTATAAAAATATATATTATGTATTAATTAGGACAATGTAGATATGAAAAAATATATCTAAAAAAAATATAAAAAAAAATATATAAAAAAATATATAAAAAACAACATTTTTATCATACATACATATATTTTTGTTTTTTATATATATTTTTTCATATCTACATTGTCCTAATTAATACATAATATATATTTTTATACGGTAAATTTTCTTAATAAAGTATAATATATTTTTTACAAAAAATAAAAAGTAGCTTTTTAATGTCAGTTTTTTATATTTATACTTTTGATCCTTTTTTACTCCAACGATTTTATTGATTTTTACACATATTATTCATCCTATCATTTATATATAAAAATCTTTGGGATTAATTTATAGTATTCTCAGTGATGGGATTCTTTATTTTCATATCCTTGTTGTCAGTATATATGGTGGTACATACCACTAAACACCTTGATATATCCATACTTGTGGAGTCCCAGGTTCTAGCCCCATATAAAGAAATGAGAAAGGGGTTTTATTTTATAAAAACTTTTATCAGGGATTTCGTTCTATCACTTATTTTTTGCTTTTCCATGCATCATTTCTTTAAAATTTGATTAAGAAAGCATAAGTTATTGTTTTATGAATGCAGTGTGCACTCTAAAGTGTCATTTTGAATGGTAGTTCCAATTTTTATAGAAATTGCGCCAAAATGTGGAGATCCTCCCATTTTGATGATGATAATGACATCACTGATAAACAGACAACACCCTGTTTGTGTAAAGCTTGGGGCTATAAAAACCCCACTGTACTGATAAATGTAATATCCCTGAGGAAGGCGCCAGGTGGGGTGCCGAAACGCATTGGAGGAAGGAGAATTAAGTATGAAAATCCGTTTGATGAAACCCTGACTCTATGGTAAGTTTTTGAGCCTGGAGCAGCGCGGACCGTGACACACCTCTTTCCCATCATCATTCCAAAGCAAGTCCTGTCAGTATATTTAAATGCAGCTGGACACCAATGAAGGAGTAGAGCCATCTCAAGGAGGATCACAAGGAAATGGACAGCATGTGACATATATAAGTGTCTGAGCAAAGGGTCTGAATACTTATGGCCATGTGATATTTCAGCTTTTCTTTTTTAATAAATGTGCACAAATATCTACGTTTCTGTTTTTTTTTCAGTGAAGATAGGGTGCAGAGTGTACAATAATGAGAAAAAAATGAACTTTTTTGAATTTACCAAATGGCTGCAATGAAACAAAGAGTGAAAAATGTAAAGGGGTCTGAATACTTTCCGTACCCACTGTACATGATGGTATAAATATGAATGAAAAATATGATTACTGGCATAACATGTAGCGTAATTGCATCAGATTTGTCAATTGTAAAGATGGGTCGAACAAGGTTTCTTAAAGGGAACCAACCACCTCAGATGACGTGTATAAGCTGTTAATACATGTCCCTGGACCCTACCTACACCATTGCAGCTATCTTTTTGCTAAGAATATTGATAACAGCAAATCGAAATAAACAGTTTATAAACTTACATGGCTTTACTACATGAGGGCGTCTCCCTTGGGCTCCAGTACGAGAGGGCTGTGTCTCCAGCAGCCTGAGTGGCTTTCCTCCCCCTCCCTCTCTGTTTGCAGCACGTCACTGAAGGACGTGATATTATCTTGGTGTGGGCGGGCACGGACGGGAGCTGGCTTGCGTGCCCGCCCACAATAAGATAATATCACGTCCTTCAGTGACGTCCTGCAAACAGAGAGGGAGGGGGAGGAAAGCCACTCAGGCTGCTGGAGACACAGCCCTCTCGTACTGGAGCCCAAGGGAGACGCCCTCATGTAGTAAAGCCATGTAAGTTTATAAACTGTTTATTTCGGTTTGCTGTTATCAATATTCTTAGCAAAAAGATAGCTGCAATGGTGTAGGTAGGGTCCAGGGACATGTATTAACAGCTTATACACGTCATCTGAGGTGGTTGGTTCCCTTTAAGGCCACTTCACACACACAGATATCTGAGTCCAATATCTGAACAGATCTCTGGTTGCAGTGAAATCATGGACACATTGTTACATTTGTACACAGCCACAAAATGGAGCAATGTGTCCATGATTTCACTGCAACCAGAGATCTGTTCAGATATTGGACTCAGATATCTGTGTGTGTGAAGTGGCCTTCATACTAGTGCATCTCAATGAATTAAAGACTATAAAAAAATAAATTTATTTCAAATTGTCACTTCAGTGTGGAAGTAGACAAACCCTAATGCCACCTAATAAAGGTAGCAATCCTAAAAGTCCTAATTGACTCTTTAACCCCTTCAAGACCCAGTCTATTTTGACCCTAAAGACCTTGGCATTTTTGTCAATTCTGACCAGTGTCTCGTTATGAGGTAATAACTCTGGAACGCTTCAACGGATCCTAGCGATTCTGAGATTGTTTTTTCGAGACATATTGGGCTTCATGTTAGTGGTAAATTCAGGTCAATAATTTTTGCGTTTAATTGAGAAAAAAATAGAAAATTTGGCAAACATTTTGAAAATTTTGCAATTTTCAAATTTTGAATTTTTATTCTGCTAAACCAGAGAGTTCTCTGACACAAAATAGTTAATAAATAACATTTCCCACATGTCTACTTTACATCAGTACAATTTTGGAAAAAAAAATGTTTTTTTTGTTAGGAAGTTATAAGGGTTCAAAGTTCATCAGCAATTTTTCATTTTTCCAGCAAAATTTACAAAACCATTTTCTTTTGTGACCACATCACATTTGAAGTCCCTTTGAGGGGTGTACATGACAGAAAACACCCAAAAGTGACACCATTCCAAAATCTGCACCCCTCTAGCTACTCAAAACTACATTCAAGAAGATTATTAACCCTTCAGGTGCTTCATAGGAACTAAAGCAACTTGAAAGGAAAAAATTAACATTTTAATTTTTCTAACAAAAATGTTCTTTTAACCTCAATTCTTTCATTTTCACATGGGCAACAGGATAAAATGGATCTTAAAAATTGTTGGGAAATTTCTCCTGAGTATATCGATACCTCATATGTGATCGTAAACCACAATTTGGGCGCAAGGCAGGGCTCTGAAGGAAAAGAGCGCAATTTGACTTTTGGAGCTAATTTTCCATTCAAAAAGTGAAATGGCGCTCCTTCCCTTCTGAGCCCAGCCATGTGCTCAAACAGATGAGGTATCAGTGTACTCAGGAGAAAATGTTCAACAAATTTTAGGATGCATTTTATCTTTTGCTAATGTGAAAATGAAAAAAATTAGGCTAAAAGAAAATGTTTGTGAAGACAAAAGTACTTTTTCCTTTTTACAGATCAATTTGTGAAGCACCTGGGGGTTCAAAGTGTTCACTATGCATCTAGATAAGTTCCTTGAGGGGTCTAGTTTCCAAAATGGGGTCACTTGTGGGGGAGCTTCAATGTTTAGGCACACAGGGGCTCACCAAACCCGACATGGTGTCCACAAACAATTTGAGCTAATTTTCCATTCAAATTGTTAGCGGACACCATGTCGCGTTTGGAGAGCCCATGTGTGCCTAAACATTGAAGCTCCCCCACAAGTGACCCCATTTTGGAAACTAGACCCACCAAGGAACTTATCTAGATGCATAGTGAACACTTTGAACCCCCAGGTGCTTCACAAATTGAAAAAAAAAAGGGAAAAAGAAAATGTTTGTGTAAAAAAAGTATTTTTCCTTATTACAGATCAATTTCTGAAGCTCTGAGTCACCATACAGTGCTAACCACTGAGCCACCATACAGTGCTAACCACTGAGCCACCATACAGTGCTAATCACTGAGCCACCATACAGTGCTAACCAATGAGTCACCATACAGTGCTAACCATTGAACCACCATACAGTGCTAAGCACTGAGCCACCATACAGTATAACCACTGAACCACCATACAGTGCTAACTACTGAACCACCATACAGTGCTAACCACTGAGCCAACATACAGTGCTACCACCATACAGTGCTAACCACTGAGCCACCATACAGTGATAACCACTGAGCCACTATACAGTGCTAACCACTGAGCCACCATACAGTGTTAACCACTGAAGCGGTGCACGGCTTGGCGGAAGATTTGAATCCTGCGCCACTGATTGGCTGAGCGGCGTGTGATTCAAATCTCCCACCAAGGCGCGCACTGCTTTGTGACCAATCGGTGAAGCACAAGTTAATTCAGGAGCCAAGACAGCTGATTGGTCGCTGTGGTTGGCAGCGACCAATCAGCGACGCAGCTCGCGCCTTGGCGGGAGAATTGAATCCCACGCCACTCAGCCAATCAGTAGCGCGGGATTCAAATCTCCCGCCAAGGCACGAGCCGCTTTGCGACCAATCAGCAAAGCACGATTTAAATCACACGCCAAGAGCGCTGATTGGTCACCGCAGTCGGCGGCGACCAATCAGCACTGTTGGCGTGTGACGCTCTTTGGTGGTGGATTTGAATCCCGGCCGCCATATCAGAACTTGGGTGTTCCAATATGGCCGTCAGGGCACTTCTGCTGCGAGCAGCCAGGAGATGAGCTTACGATGATCATACGTTCAACCTGCAGTAACGGTGTGTGACACCTTGATAACGATGTCGTTAACAACTTTGCCTATTCAGAACTGTGGAACATAGGCATCCAAATGACTTCTAATATCATTTGCTTGTCGCGGAGTCGTTGCTGTGTTGTTCAAGATATCTGTACGTGTGACATCTCACTAGTGATCATTGAACAACGGTCAAGCGATCTACAGTTATGGCCAAAAGTATTGACACCCCTGTAATTCTGTCAGATAATACCCAGTTTCTTCCTGAAAATGATTGCAATCACAAATTCTTTGGTATTATTATCTTCATTTAATTTGTCTTCAATGAAAAAACACAAAAGAGAATGAAGCAAAAAGCAAAACATTGATCATTTTACACAAAACTCAAAAGTATTGGCACCCTCAGCCTAACACTTGGTTGCACAACCTTTAGCCAAAATAACTGCGATCAACCGCTTCCGGTAACCATCAATGAGTTTCTTACAATGCTCTGCTGGAATTTTAGACCATTCTTCTTTGGCAAACTGCTACAGGTCCCTGATATTTGAAGGGTGCCTTCTCCAAACTGCCATTTTTAGATCTCTCCAGAGGTGTTCTATGGGATTCAGGTCTGGACTCATTGCTGGCCACCTTAAAAGTCTCCAGTGCTTTCTCTTAAACCATTTTCTAGTGCTTTTTGAAGTGTGTTTTGGGTCATTGTCCTGCTGGAAGACCCATGACCTCTGAGGGAGACCCAGCTTTCTCACACTGGGCCCTACATTATGCTGCAAAATTTGTTGGTAGTCTTCAGACTTCATAATGCCATGCACACGGTCAAGCAGTCCAGTGCCAGAGGCAGCAAAGCAACCCCAAAACATCAGGGAACCTCCGCCATGTTTGACTCTAGGGACTGTGTTCTTTTCTTTGAATGCCTCTTTTTTTTCTCCTGTAAACTCTATGTTGATGCCTTTGCCCAAAAAGAGAGAACATTCTTCCAAAACGTTTTAGGCTTTCTCAGGGAAGTTTTGGCAAACTCCAGCCTGGCTTTTTTATGTCTCGGGTAAGAAGTGGGGTCTTCCTGGGTATTCTAGCATACAGTCCCTTTTCATTCAGAAGCCGACGGATAGTACGGGTTTTACATTCAGTCTTAAGGGGTACACGTGTGGGGGGTCAGACACGTGTGGCATCTCCTGCAAAGTGGCATTGAATGCTAAGTGGATGCAGTTATTTCATGGCAGTTGGTCAGGGCAGGAGTCAGGTAAGCCACTCTATTTAACAGGGAGAGGAAAAAAAAAAAAAATTAAACGTCTTTTCCTTTCCCTATCACCATGTCCTTTACTTCACCATCTATTGTTCTATGCGCTCTTGCTGGAAGACAATGACATAGAGGGACACTCAAACACTGTGCATAACTCCATTCACTACTAATCTTTACCATGTCTTGTATTTCACTGTTTGTTTTCTTATGTGCTCTCGCCACCAATTTTTATCACCCCATCCCCCCTCCATCACCACTCATTCACATCAGCCCCTCTCTCCTGCCCTACCCTATGTACAGCTCCCATGCTATCTTCAGTTTACTGAAGACTCTCAGCCCATCATATTCCAAAGTTTGTCATAATAAATCATGTCCTAATCCCAAAAACTATCTGCTCTTTCTCTTTTTACTGCTGCTCCTCTCAGGTGATATCTCTCCCAACCCTGGTCCACCATCTGCTAACTTCAACCCCTCTCCCACCTCACACAGAAACCCCACTAACCTTATTACTATCACCTGCACACCTTCACCTCCCTCTTTTAATTGCGCTCTCTGGAATCCACGGTCTGTATGCAACAAACTTCCTTTCATTCACAATTACTTTCTTACCAACTCTCTTAACCTGCTGGCCCTCACAGAAACCTGGATCCAGGATTCAGACACTGCTTCCCCTGCTGCTATTTCTTACGGCGGCTTACACTTCTCTCACTCCCCTAGACCTGGGAACAGACGTGGCGGTGGAGTCGGCCTCCTCCTGTCCCCACAATGTACTTTCCAGGTCATTCCTCCAGCCCCATCACTCTCATTCCCTTCTTTTGAGGTCCATACCATTAGGCTATTCCATCCCCTCCCCCTCAAAGTAGCAGTGGTATACCGCCCCCCAGGGTCACCCACCCAGTTCCTCGACCATTTCTCCGCTTGGCTCCCGCATTTCATGTCCTCAGATTTACCAACCCTTATTCTGGGAGACTTTAACATTCCCATAAACACCCCCATCTCCCCATCTGCATCCCAGCTCCTATCTCTAACTACCTCTCTTGGCCTATCACAGCTCTCAACCTCTAAGACACACGAAAACGGTAACACCCTTGACCTTGTCTTTACCCAGCTCTGCTCATCCTCCCCCTTGGATAACTCAACTCTACTCTCTGACCACAACATTCTTTCCTTCTCACTCACTAACCCTCGGCCAACACAGCCCAAGCCTACCTATCACACATCCAGAAATCTACAGGCCATTAACCCTCAAGCACTCACAGACTTCCTCATCTCATCACTGTCCCCAATCTCTTCAATCTCTTCTCCAGATCAGGCAGTAAATCACTACAATGACTCTCTCAGAAGCTCCCTGGACCAAGTAGCGCCCCTCACCCGCAGAACCTCCAAACATAGAACAAAACAGCCCTGGCTCACATCACAAACCCGATTCCTCCAGCGATGCTCCAGGAGTGCTGAACGCCTATGGAGGAAATCTCGCTCACCAGGAGACTTTATCCACTATAAATTCATGCTGAAAACCTACAACTCTGCCCTTCACCTTGCCAAACAGACCTACTTCACCACCCTGGTCTCCTCACTATCCAACAATCCAAAAAAACTCTTTGACACCTTTCACTCTCTCCTCAGTCCTAAAGTGCAGGCCCCCATCACCGACCTCTGTGCTGATGACCTGGCTTCCTACTTCATGGATAAAATAGACAACATCCGCCAGGAAATCAGCTCTCAGCCTCCAAGCACTGCCACCCCCATTCTTCCTCACATCCCCTCCGGTTCACTCTCCACATTTGACCCAGTCACAGAAGAAGAAGTCTCCAGGCTCCTATCTTCCTCTCGTCTCACCACATGCACCACTGACCCCATTCCCTCACACCTGCTCCAGTCCCTCTCTCCAGTCGTCACCACTCATCTAACCAAAATCTTCAATCTCTCCCTCTCTTCTGGCATTTTCCCCTCCTCCTTCAAACACTCGATCATTACTCCATTATTAAAGAAAACCACTCTCGACCCAACCTGCACAAATAACTACAGACCAGTCTCCAACCTCCCCTTCATCTCTAAACTCTTGGAGCGCCTGGTCTATTCCCGCCTCACCCGTTACCTCTCCGCTCACTCTCTTCTAGATCCATTACAGTCTGGTTTCCGCCCCCTTCACTCCACAGAAACTGCCCTCATCAAAGTGACCAATGACCTTCTGACAGCAAAACGGAATGGTGACCACTCTCTGCTTATTCTCCTTGATCTCTCTGCAGCTTTTGACACTGTCGACCATCAGCTCCTACTCTCTATGCTGCACTCCATTGGCATAAAGGACACTGCTCTCTCCTGGCTCTCCTCCTATCTTTCTGACCGCTCTTTCAGTGTATCTTTTGCTGGCTCCACTTCCCCCCTCTTCCCCTCACTATTGGGGTCCCTCAGGGTTCAGTCCTTGGCCCTCTCCTCTTCTCTCTCTACACGGCCCCGATTGGACAGACCATCAGCAGATTTGGCTTCCAGTACCATCTTTATGCTGATGACACTCAACTATACACTTCAGCCCCTGACCTTACCCCTGCGGTAGTAAAGAACACCAATGACTGTCTAGCTGCAGTTTCCAATATCATGTCCACTCTCTATTTGAAACTAAACCTTTCCAAAACTGAACTTCTTCTGCTCCCCCCATCCACTAACCTCCCTAAATCGGACATCTCTCTCTCCGTATGCGGCACCACGATAACGCCTAGACAGCAGGCTCGCTGTCTGGGTGTTATATTTGACACCGATCTCTCCTTCTCCTCCCACACGCAATCTCTCGTCCGCTCCTGTCGCTTACATCTGAAGAATATCTCTAGAGTCCGCCCCTTTCTCACCCTGGAAACAACAAAAACCCTCACCGTGGCCCTAATCCATTCCCGCCTTGACTATTGCAACTCTCTATTAAGCGGCCTCCCCCTCACCAGACTTTCTCCTCTCCAGTCCATCCTTAATGCAGCAGCCAGGATCACCCATCTGGCCAATCGTTACTCAGATGCCTCTGCTCTGTGCCAGTCATTGCACTGGCTGCCTGTATACTACAGGATCAAATTCAAATTGCTTGTTCTCACCCACAAAGCTCTTCACAGTGCAGCTCCCCCCTACCTCTCCTCCCTCATCTCTGTCTATCACCCCACCCGCTCTCTACGTTCCTCAAATGACCTTCAACTAACATCTGCACTAATCCGATCCTCCCACTCCCGGCTCCAAGACTTTTCCAGAGCTGCACCAAACCTCTGGAATGCTTTACCCAAAGAAATCAGGACTATCCACAACTTGCATTGCTTCAGACGATCCCTAAAGACGCATCTTTTTAAGGCGGCCTATCATACTCCCTAACATGTCCATTGTACTGTAGACAGTGAATGGGCTATCCTCTGGACATTATTCTTCTACAAACTCCACCAAACCATAAAGGTCTACACAGACTGATGACCATTCATGTAAGCTTAGCCCTATACCCCATTTCCTCAAGATGCCTGGACCACCAGTGCAATAAGCCCCGGCACCTTGTGCAACCCCTATCCCGTTGTAGATTGTAAGCTCTTTTGAGCAGGGTCACCTTCATTTCTTGCTTTATTTATTGTATTTTTTTTCACATTGATTCTATGCCTATTGTTTTTGTATCCAATGATTGTACTTTATTTGTTCTCTATTGTAATTACTTACTGTATATTTTCTGTACGCTAACCCTACATTGTAAAGCGCTGCGGAATATGTTGGCGCTATATAAATAAAGCTTTATTATTATTATTATTATTATTATTATTATATTGTTGCACTCTTGGACTGCAGGGCAGCTTGAACTTGTTTGGATGTTAGTCGAGGTTCTTTATCCACCATCCGCACAATCTTGCGTTGAAATCTCTCGTCAATTTTTCTTTTCCATCCACATCTAGGGAGGTTAGCCACAGTGCCATGGGCTTTAAACTTCTTGATGACACTGCACACGGTAGACACAGGAACATTCAGGTCTTTGGAGATGGACTTGTAGCCTTAAGATTGCTCATGCTTCCTCACAATTTGGTTTCTCAAGTCTTCAGACAGTTCTTTGGTCTTCTTTCTTTTCTCCATGCACAGGACAAAGGTTGAGTCAACTTTAATCCATGTCAACTGGCTGCAAGTCTGATTTAGTTATTGCCAACACCTCTTAGGTGCCACAGGTAAGTTACAGGTGCTGTTAATTACACAAATTAGAGAAGCATCACATGATTTTTCTAACAGTGCCAATACTTTTATTCACCCCCTTTTTTATGTTTGGTGTGGAATTATATTCAATTTGGCTTTTGGACAATTATTTTTGTGTTTTTTCATTGAAGACAAATCAAATGAAGATAATAATACCAAAGAATTTGTGATTGCAATCATTTTCAGGAGGTAACTGAGTATTATCTGACAGAATTGCAGGGGTGTCAATACTTGTGGCCACAACTATATATATATATATATATATAAGCATACCGTATACATTAGGGGCCTGTGTACAAGTATTTGTTGCAGATGTTTCTGTACCTAAACATGTCTCCTCTTGGCAGAGGGGATGCATACATTTTTTCAGCATTTTTTCCATATTTTTGCATGCATTTCTTAGATGGACTTTTCCAATTCATAAGAATGGGTGAAAAATGCAGCAACAATGCTGAATGCTGTGGTTTTAAAACTGCTTGAAGTCTGCAGGGAAAAAAAAGGCATGGCAAAGGCAAAAATGTATGCATGAGATTTCAGACATCTCATTCACTTTGTTGTTACAATAAAATGCTGCATTTTTTTGTGAATAAAACACGAATAGAAAGCATAATATGTGTGACAAATGCATAAAGGCTGCTTTTAACAATTAGTGATGGGCGAATCCTAAATTACTCGGAATCGCTTGACTCTAGCGAGTCCGAGCCCAGGACTCGCTACTCGTTGCGAGTCTAGCGAGTCCAATGTTAATGAATGGGGAAGCGAGTAATAGCGAGTAGTGTGAGATTTACAAATCGCAGATGTGTCTCGGAAGCTTCAGCCTGAAGCAATCCTAGTTTTGTCATTTATTTGCTTTGGACTCGTTTACTTTGTAAGTAATCGCTGGGAAACTCGCACAGATAAGAGAAGAGTCCTGTCTGCTCTGTGCAGCTCCAGGGTCCTAGAGCCCGCCTGCTGCCTGATGTAGCAGTGCTGAGATTGTTCTCAGTCTGCTCATTCCCTGTGTACAGACATGAATGTCTGTGCACAGAGATGATGTAGCAGTGCTGAGATTGTTCTCAGTCTGCTCATTCCCTGTGCATAGACATCTATATCTATACACAGGGGATGTAGCAGAGAGGACATCGCGTTTTGGACTGCGTCGGACGGAAGAGGATTTTTTTAATTAAAGATGGAGTCCCTAATGGCTTTTTTTTTTTATTTCTAATAAAAAAATTTCTCTGTGTTGTGTTTTTTTTAAAACAATTTAATAGAAATTCATGGCGGTCATGTCTAATATTGGCGTGACCGCCATAAATTTTGGGCTTAGGGCCAGCTGATAATACAAAGCTGGCCCTAACCTCTATTACCCAGCGTGCCACCGCCACCAGGGCCGCTGGAAGAGCGGGGTTCAGCGACAGAGGATGGCGCTTCAATGAACGCGCCATCTTCTGGGGCGGCTGCGGGCTGCAATTTGCAGCGGGGGGTGCCCAGAAAGCTTGGGCATCCCTGCGCTGCGGATTCCAGCCCCCAGCTGCTTAGCTGTACCTGGCTAGACATAGAAATTGCGCGGAGCCCCACGCATTTTTTTGACTCCGACTCCGAGACGACTCCGACTCCGAGACGACTCCGACTCCGAGACGACTCCGACTCCGAGACGACTCCGACTCCGACTCGACTCCGACTCCGAGACGACTCCGACTCCGAGACGACTCCGACTCCGACTCCGAGACGACTCCGACTCCGAGACGACTCCAACTCCGAGACGACTCCGACTCCGAGACGACTCCGACTCCGAGACGACTTCGACTCAGACGACTCCGAGACGACTCCGACTCGACTCCGAGACGACTCAGACTCCGACTCGACTCCGAGACGACTCCGACTCCGAGACGACTCCGACTCCGAGACGACTCCGACTCCGAGACGACTCCGACTCCGAGACGACTCCGAGACGACGACGACGACTCCGAGACGACGACGACTCCGACTCCGAGGCGACTCCGACTCCGAGGCGACTCCGACTCTGAGGCGACTCCGACTCTGAGACTCCGACTCCGAGACGACTCGACTCCGAGACGACTCCGACTCCGACTCCGAGACGACTCCGACTCCGAGGCGACTCCGACTCCGAGGCGACTCCGACTCCGAGACGACTCCGAGACGACGACGACTCCGAGACGACGACGACTCCGACTCTGAGGCGACTCCGACTCCGAGGCGACTCCGACTCTGAGGCGACTCCGACTCTGAGGCGACTCCGACTCCGAGGCGACTCCGACTCCGACTCCGAGACGACTCCGACTCCGAGGCGACTCCGACTCCGAGGCGACTCCGACTCTGAGGCGACTCCGACTCTGAGGCGACTCCGACTCTGAGGCGACTCCGATTCTGAGGCGACTCCGACTCTGAGGCGACTCCGACTCCGAGGCGACTCCGACTCCGAGACGACTCCGACTCAGACGACTCCGAGACGACTCCGACTCCGAGACGACTCCGACTCCGAGACGACTCCGAGACGACGACGACTCCGACTCCGACTCGACTCCGACTCCGAGGCGACTCCGACTCTGAGGAGACTCCGACTCTGAGACTCCGACTCTGAGGAGACTCCGACTCCGAGACTCTGACTCTGAGCCTCTGACTCTGAAATTCATTAAATAATAAAAAAAAAAATACGTGGGGCTCCGCGCAATTTTATGTCTAGCCAGGTACAGCTAAGCAGCTGGGGGTGGAATCCGCAGCGCAGGGATGCCCAAGCTTTCTGGGCACCCCCCGCTGCAAATTGCAGCCCGCAGCCGCCCCAGAAGATGGCGCGTTCATTGAAGCGCCATCCTCTGGCGCTGAACCCCGCTCTTCCAGCGGCCCTGGTGGCGGTGGCACGCTGGGTAATAAAGGGGTTAATACCAGCTTTGTTATACAAGCTGGTATTAAGCCCGAGATTCTTAATGTCAGGCCACGTTTGACCCAGCCACTAAGAATCTCCAATAAAGGGTTAAAAAAACACAACACAGAGAAAATTTTTTATTTGAAATAAAAAAAAAGCCATTAGGGACTCCATCTTTAATTAAAAAAATCCTCTTCCGTCCGACGCAGTCCAAAACGTGATGTCCTCTCTGCTACATCCCCTGTGCATAAATATAGATGTCTATGCACAGGGAATGAGCAGACTGAGAACAATCTCAGCACTGCTACATCAGGCAGCAGGTGGGCTCTAGGACCCTGGAGCTGCACAGAGAAGACAGCTGGACTCGGCTCGCAAAGAAACAGCAGTTACTTTGCGAGTTTCCCTGCTATCACTGGCACAGTAGCCAGTGATTACTCGCACGAGTCTAATGCAAACAATGGCAATCCTAGTTTTGTCAGCGTTTCTGACAAAACTAGGATTGATATTGATTTGCATTGGACTCGTGCGAGTAATCACTGGGAAACTCGCAGAGTACCGAGTCCTGCGAGTCCCTTACTACTCGCCGAGTAACGAGTCCTAGCGAGTAGATTCGCCCATCCCTATTAACAATTACGTGGATGAGCATTGTGTGTGGCACCACGATCACGCCTAGGCAGAAGGGTGGGTGTTATGTTTGACACTAATCTCTCCTTCACCTCCTATACAAATCTCTTGCCTGACTTGTACTGACCTGTCACCTTGGAAGCAGGTCTGATGCATAAGGTGAGTGCTAGCTTTATATGGTCCACTTTATGTTAATGTTTGAGGTCTTATGACACAATAAAAATGAAAAATTATAGGACCGCCCTATCTGAGAATGCCTTGACGTTGGCAGGGTGGCTCAAAAGATTATTTAATCTTTTACCAAATGTCTCAATTTTTTACAGTTTGGAAGCAATATGTGTATTTACACAATTTTTATTGTAACATGTTTTCTGGCAGTCCTGGCGCCTTTTGTTTTTTTCTCTTGTCTCGTGCACCTGAAGAACATCTCTTGAATACCCCCTATTCTCATCTTAGAAACAACAAAAACCCTCACTGTGGCCTTGATCCACCCCGCCTTGATTATTGTAATTTTCTATTAATTGGCCTCCCCCCAACTAGACTTTCCCTTCTCCATTCCATGCTTAATGCAGCAGCCAGGGTCACCTATTTCTCAGATGTTTCAGGTCTGTGCCAGTCATTGCACTGGCTGTCCGTACACTATAGGAACCAATTAAAATTGCTTGTTATCACCCACAAAGTTCCTCATAGTGCAGCACCTCTCTATCTCTCTACCCTCATCTCTATCACCCCGCCCGTCCTGGAAGTGAATTTAGACTAACATCTGTATTAATCCGAACCTCCCGACTCCAAGACTTCTCCCGAGCTGCACCAATTCTCTGAAATGTCCTATCCCAAGAAATTAGGTCTATCCACAACTTACACAGTTTCAGGCGATCCCTAAAAACTTATGTGTTTAGGGCAGCCTATCATTCTCCCTAGTTGAAGTCATTGAGACATAGCCTATTCAATCCACTAGGCTCAAAAGCATTACAAATAATGGCTGGTGGCCACTCATGCAGCTCTTATCTACTCCCCATTTCTTCAGGTTGGCTGGACCATCATTGTAATAAGCCCCTGTACCTTGTGTCACCGCCACCTCATTGTGGATTGTAAGCTCTTATGAGCAGGGCTGTCATTATTTTGTTTTAATTTTTGTATTTCTTCTTATAAATCTTTCTTATGACTGTCTGTATATGAATCTCTGAATTGTAAAGTGTTGCGGAATATGTTGGCGTTATATAAAGATTATTAATATTATTATGACTCTTATGGCCACTTTACACACACCAACTTATCTGTCCAATTTCTGAACAACTTATTGGTTGCAGTGAAATCATGGACACATAGTTCCATTTGTACACAGCCACAAAATGGAGCAATGTGTCCATGATTTCACTGCAACCAGTAAATTGTTCAGAAGTTGGACAGATAAGTTGGTGTGTGTAAAGTGGCACTAACACAAGTCTAAAAATGCTCGTTCTTGTCCAGTGTATAGTCAGTAGCTTGACCTGAAAAACACTGAAAACAATTATTATTTGGAATAAATTGTGAAGATTCAAGGTCACTTACTTGATTTCCAATTTGCTATAAAACAAATATTTCCTGCAATGCCGTCTCTCATCTCTCATCTATCCTCTATGTAAAGCTTTCTTTTGTCATCTTAGCTTTACCTGTAAAGTGAATATTGAAAACATTGCCACTTTGCATGATATTACCTGAGTCAATCTTTTCAGTAATTGCTTTGGCCTTCGCGGCGGTTCCATTGGATTCGGCGCATTCTTTTCATAGCTCGGATGGTGAACACAATATTTGCTTTCTGACATTATTCTATAGGCACAGGTCTATCACATTCTGATTCATTTTCTATGTCCTGTTAAATTTGTAGTTATAGCACATACTGTGATTTCATACTCTTCCTGCTAATCTATTATATAATCACGAATGGGTTTTTTGCCCCTTTTGAGTCCGCACTCGCTGCGAGTCAGCGTGGTCATGTGGATACGAACGAAGCATTGGCCGCGCAGCGGCCATTGCGAGCAGCTCTAAGGCGACTCGCTATGCCCGCGCAGCGGGCATGGCGAGTCGCCTTAGCAGCGTGAAGCATTGGCCGCGAAGCGGCCATTGCGAGTCAGAGACTCGCTATGCTAGAATCCCGATGCATTGTGCATCGGCCACCCATCTAGTGATACATAAAAATCTATATCATATATCAGAAGAAAGATACAATACCATTTAGAAGAAAATATCTGAAAACTACTTTTAAAGAACTATATTATTATGCCTGTTATAATTCACTGTATGGTGGCCCGATTCTAACGCATCGGGTACTCTAGAATATGTACAGTTTATTTATGAAGATTTAAGAATAATGCAATGAGCGATCAGTAAGGTACCGTCACACTTGGCGATGCTCCAGCGATCCTCACAATGATACGACCTGGTAGGGATCGCTGGAGCGTCACTACTAGGTCGCTGGTGAGATGTCAAACAGTCAGATCTCACCAGCGATGCAGCAACGATATGGCAGTCATTGGGACCCTGTCACTCTAGGGCGTAGTATTGAGGTAATTGGTCGTTGTCCCGCGCGACTTGGCGGGGGATTTAAATTCCGGGTTGCCATATCGGAATACCCATAACTTGGGTGTTCCAATATGGCGGTCAGGGTACTTCCACTGCGAGCAGCCGGGAGATGACCGGCTAGCACTGGTCATCTCCAGGCTGCGTCGCCGCTAACCTCCGTGCGGCTACCGTCGGGAGATCAGCGGCTAGCGCTGCTAATCTCCCGACAGTAGCGGTGGTGTGCGTGGTTCAAATCCTGTGCCAATTAGCGGCCGGACTGCGCCCGTCGCTGATTGGTCGCCACGCTCAGCGGCGACCAATCAGTGACGCAGGATTTCTATTACAGAGAGACAGACACGAAAAGGCGATTATATTATAGGATTAAAACCTATATATATGGTTGCCAGACCACCACAGAACAAACATCAAAAGTACAGTAATGGCCAAAAGTATTGGCATCCCTGCAATTTTGTCAGATAATGCTCATTTTCTTCCTGAAAATGATTGCAATCACAAATTCTTTGGTATTTTTATCTTCATTTAATTTGTCTTCAATGAAAAAAACACAAACAGAATTGTCCTAAAGCAAAATTGGATATAATTCCACACCAAACATAAAAGAGGGGGTGGACAAAAGTATTGGCACCCTTAGAAAAATCATGTGATGCTTCTTTAATTTGTGTAATTAACAGCACCTGTAACTTTCCTGTGGCACCTAACAGGTGTTGGCAATAACTAAATCACACTTGCAGCCAGATGACATGGATTAAAGTTGACTCAACCTCTCTGTCCTGTGTCCTTGTGTGAACCACATTGAGCATGGAGAAATGAAAGAAGACTAAAGAACTGTCTGAGGACTTGAGAAACCAAATTGTGAGGAAGCATGAGCAATCTTAAGGCTACAAGTCCACATCCAAAGACCTGAATGTTCCTGTGTCTACCGTGCGCAGTGTCATCAAGAAGTTTAAAGCCCATGGCACTGTGGCTAACCTCCCTAGATGTGGACGGAATAGTAAAATTGACAAGAGATTTCAATGCAAGATTGTGCGGATGGTGGATAAAGAACCTCGACTAACATCCAAACAGGTTCAAGCTGCCCTGCAGTCCGAGGGTACAACAGTCTCGACCCGTACTATCCGTCGGTGTCTGAATAAAAAGGGACTGTATAGTAGGAGACCCAGGAAGACCCCACTTCTTACCCGGAGACATAAAAAAGCCTGGCTGGAGTTTGCCAAAACTTACCTAAGAAAGCCTAAAACGTTTTGGAAGAATGTTCTCTCTTTTTGGGCAAAGGCATCAACATAGAGTTTACAGGAGAAAAAAAGAGGCATTCAAAGAAAAGAACACGGTCCCTACAGTCAAACATGGTGGAGGTTCCCTGATGTTTTGGTGTTGCTTTGCTGCCTCTGGCACTGGACTGCTTGACCATCTGCATGGCATTATGAAGTCTGAAGACTACCAACAAATTTTTCAGCATAATGTAGGGCCCAGTGTGAGAAAGCTGGGTCTCCCTCAGAGGTCATGGTTCTTCCAGCAGGACAATGACCCAAAACACACTTCAAAAATCACTAGAAAATGGTTTGAGAGAAAGCACTGGAGACTTCTAAGGTGACCAGTAATGAGTCCAGACCTGAATCCCATAGAACACCTGTGGAGAGATCTAAAAATGGCAGTTTGGAGAAGGCCCCCTTCAAATATCAGGGACCTGGAGCAGTTTGCCAAAGAAGAATGGTGTAAAATTCCAGCAGAGCATTGTAAGAAACTCATTGATGGTTACTAGAAGCGGTTAATCGCAGTTATTTTGGCTAAAGGTTGTGCAACCAAGTATTAGGCTGAGGGTGCCAATACTTTTGTCTGACCCATTTTTGGAGTTTTGTGTGAAATGATCAATGTTTTGCTTTTTGTTTCATTCTCTTTTGTGTTTTTTCATTGAAGACAAATTAAATGAAGATAATAATACCAAAGAATTTGTGATTGCAATCATTTTCAGGAAGAAACTGAGTATTATCTGACAGAATTGCAGGGGTGTCAATACTTTTGACCACAGCTGTATTTCTCTGAAGTGTGATAAAAAAGGAAAAGATAAATGCTTATAATATAGGAGATGGATTCTGATTCATGCAGCCTACGGTTTGAGAACCAAAAATCAATTGGCAGGTTCTTTATACAAAAGCGGTCATCAATTTGTAAAGAGCAAATTGCTTATTAGGCATACAGTTTTAAGATAAGCAATTGAAAAATTTGGCACAAATAATTATAATATCATATGCTACGATTGGTTTGTGCTGGGGCTATGGAAGTCTATAAATTGGTGCATAGGAAGACCAAAGAGCCATTTTCCACCTAATCATGCAGGAACCAAACGTAAGTTGTGGAAAAACCTGTGTCGCTGTGTAAAGATGAAAGTCCACAATGATGTCGGTCAAAATGAAGGTGGTTTATTTTGATGCATTTCAAAGTGTTTCTTTACTTCTTCATCAGGAAATCCACTTCCTGATGAAGAAGTGAGGAAACAATTTGAAACGAGTCAAAATAAACCACCTTCATTTTAGAAGACATCATCTGTTATGAGTCAGTAGGACACTTGTGACAGCTCTGGGTCTGATTGATTTAAAATGCGTTTTATTTCCTTTGGAACAGCAAGAGTTAATGTCAATCTCCTTGCTGACATGCTCTAGAAGTTGCTGGGTTAGGTGATGCTGGTTAGTGACCACACCCACCTCCTTTTAATAGTCGCATGACCTGACACCGGTTATACAGTAGATGATCCCATTCTATGCTGACCTCGGTGGAGTGAGAAGGTGCCTTGCTATTTCTGGAGTCCTGGTTGGAGCGGGGTCAGCTGTATCCTCTGGTGTCTGGCCAAAGCTTACCAGTTATTGTATTCTTTTTGCCTTGTCCTTCAGTCTGTCTACCTATCTCAGTGCTGGATTATATCACTGGTACAGTCTAGTGTACTCGCTGGCCTTGACGCTAGACAGGGTGAGTAGAGGTGACAGCCGGGGATAAGGCATGTGACGGTAGTGGGGGAAGGACTCGCATAGGGCTGCTAGGGCAGACAGGGTAAGACACAGGCAAGTGGCAGGAGGTGTCTCATTTCTCACTTACTACCATTAGGGCCTTCTGTCCCCATAATCACCCCGTTGTACCCTTTGTGTTGTGCCGCGCCCTGGGAGTCGTGTTTCCCAGTGTGACAACATCATTTTGGACTTTCATCCTCACACAGCTGCAGAGGATTTTTCCACAACTTTTATCTGGTTCCTGCATACTTGTCTGCCTAGCTGCATGTGGATTCTGTGGCAGCTGTTTAGGCTTTTACAACTGGTTGTGTGCCATACAACCACACAAGGTAAGTGAGTAGCTCTGTGCTTACCTTTTCTGTTTTAATGGGGTAAGACCCTACTGCGTTGTTTTTTGTTTCAGTTATTTCATTTTCCACCTAAAGAAAAATGATACGAGAAAGGCAGAAGGCTTGTTGCAACTTTTGCATTGGGGCCCAAGGATTGACAAGTAATTCTTCTGGATTTGAGATGTTATAATTTAACTGCATACAGAAGAAATCCTCATAAAAACAGTCATTACTTTTAATTGATTTGCCAGCGAGACGATTTTTATCTTAATAAGGTATTTTATATAAGATACCTTCATCCCTGAATCTATGTGAGCGGCCATGATTACTGTGTTTCAATATGCAGCAGCATGTTCTAACACTTTGATTCTCAAGTCATTCTGCTGTCAAGCTTTGGAGACATATTAGCGATTAAACGAGAAAATAAAAACTATCACATTCAGATAAAATCAGGTTTACATAAAGTATAAATTGTCAGAGCATCTACTAATGAGGGATAAGTGGTAAGGATTTCTAGAGTACATACTTACCCATAGGTTTTTATTTTCATGTATTTGTCTAGAACTACTCAATGATAAAAGTTTAAATCCACAAGGGAAAACGTACGAGTGATTTTATAGCTCATTAAGTTACTCAGACATATACAATCTTTCCTATCAATCCTTAAATTGTCACTGTTATGTAAGGAGGAGGACATGTTGTTCCATTTTCCTCTTTGAAAACACCAATTTTTTGTATGGCTGTATACGGTAAGTGTAATATGTATTATCTCCTGCATTATTGTTGTGATATGTCTTTGATTATTGTGAAGGTAATGTGCTATAAGAACATTGTGATGTGAAGGAGTTTAGAGTTGAATTATGGTGACAGTAGAGTCAGAAACACTTACTGTTCACTTGTATAATGTATTGCACTGTACTGTGAGGAAGCTGTGTTCTGCCCAGCAGCAGTCAGTGAGTAGGGTTAGATAGAGTTATTGTATGGGAGTAGCTCAGATTTGGAGGGACTATGGCAGGGTCGGCTCTAGCTTTTTGTGGGCCCCGGGCAAAACAATCTCAGTGGGCCCCTTTAACACATACCACGATTCATGGATATAATATAGAAGCTGCGGGCTGTGTATATATAATATAGAGGCTCCTGGGTGGGCTCTATATATCATATTGAGGCTGTGCAGGGCTGCATATATAATAGAAGCTTTGCGGCTGTAAATATAATATGGAGATTGCGGAGCTGTATAAATAGTATAGAGGCTGCTGCTGGGCTGTATATATTACTTGGAGGCTATGCTGTATATATTATTTGGAGGCTGTGTTGGGCTGTATATATTATTTGGATGCTGTGGCCATCCAGCAGTAGCCTCCAATATATACAGCCCAATGCCCAGCACAGCATCCAAATAATAAATATAGCCAAGCACAGCCTCCATATTATATATACTACAAAGTCTCCAAATACTACATACATCACAGCAGCAGTCTCCATATTATATATACAGCACAACACAGCCTCCAAATAATATATACAGGCAGCCTCAAAATAATGTATACAGCAAATCACAGCCTCCATATTATACACAGTATACATCACAGCACAGTCCCCAACTAATATATACAGGACAGCCTCCATTTTATATGTACATTACAGCCTGCAAATAACATATACAGCCCAGCTCAGCCTCCAAATAATATATAGCCCAGCAAAGCCTCTAAATTCTATATACAGCACAACCTCCAAAAATATGTTCAGCACAGACTCCATATTTTATATATAGCCCAGCAGCAGCCTCCATAGCACTGCATCCATAGCACAGCGTCTATAGTCCAGCAGCAACATCCATAGCCCAGAAGCAGCCTCCATATAGCCCAGCAGCAGCCTCAATACCACAGCAGCATACTCCATAGCCCAGCAGCAGCCTCCATAGCCCAGCAACAGCCTCCATAGCCTAGCCTCCATAGCCCAGCTTCCCTCCATACTCCAGCAGCAGCCTCCATAGCACAGCCTCCATAACCCAGCAGCAACCTCTATGGCCCAGCAGCAGCCTCCATATCTCAGTCTCCTTAGCCCAGCAGCAGCCTCCATAGCCAAGCAGCAGCCCCAATAGAACAGCCTCCATAACCCAGCAGCCTCTATGGCCCAGCAGCAGCCTCCATAGCTCAGCCTCCATAGCTCAGCAGCAGCCTCCATAGCACAACCTCCATAACGCAGCAGCCTCTATGGCCCAGCAGAAGCCTCCATAGTTCAGCCTCCATAGCCCAGCAGCCTCCATAGCACAACCTCCATTACCCAGCAGCAGCCTCTATGGCCCAGCAGAAGCCTCCATAGTTCAGCCTCCATAGCCCAGCAGCCTCCATAGCACTGCATCCGTAGCACAGCCTCTATAGTCCAGCAGCAACATCCATAGCCCAGAAGCAGCCTCCATATAGCCCAGCAGCAGCCTCAATAGCACAGCAGCATACTCCATAGCCCAGCAGCAGCCTCCATAGCACAGCCTCCATAGCCCAGCAAAGCCTCCATATAGCCCAGCAACAACCTCCATAGCCTAGCCTCCATAACCCAGCCTCCCTCCATACTCCTGCAGCAGCCTCCATAGCACAGCCTACCATGACCCAGCAGCAACCTCTATGGCTCAGCAGCAGCCTACATAGCTCAGCCTCCTTAGCCCAGCAGCAGCCTCCATAGCCAAGCAGCAGCCCCCATAGAACAGCCTCCATAACCCAGCAGCCTCTATGGCCCAGCAGCAGCCTCCATAGTTCAGCCTCCATAGCACAGCAGCAGCCTCCATAGCACAACCTCCATAACCAAGCAGCCTCTATGACCCAGAAGCAGCCTCCATAGTTCAGCCTCCATAGCCCAGCACCTCCATAGCATGACCTCCATTACCCAGCAGCAGCCTCTATGTCCCAGCAGCAGCCTCCATAGCACAGCCTCCATATACCTCAGCAGCAGCCCCCATAGCACAGCCTCCATAACCCAGTAGCAGCCTCCATAGCACAGCCTCCATATACCTCAGCAGCAGCTCCATAGCACAGCCTCCATAACCCAGAAGCAGCCTCCATAGCTCAGTCTCTATGTCCCAGCAGTAGCCTCCATAGCACAGCCTCCATTTACCCCAGCAACAGCCTCCATAGCACAGCCTCCATATATCCCAGCAGCAGCCTCCATAGCACAGCTTCCATATACCTCAGCAGCAGCCTCCATAACACAGTCTCCATATACCTCAGCAGCAGCCTCCATAGCGCAGCCTCCATAACCGGCAGTAGCCCCCATAATAGAGCTTCAATAATACAGCAGCAGCCTTTATGTCCCAGCAGCAGCCTCCATAGCACAGCCTCCATGTATCCCATCAGCAGCCTACATAGTACAGCCTCCATATACCCCAGAATCAGCCTCAATAGCACAGCCTCCTTATACCTCAGCAGCGGCTCCATAGCACATCCTCCATTTACCCCAGCAGCAGCCTCCAAAGCACATCCTCCATATACCTCAGCAGCAGCTCCATAGTACAGCCTCTATAACCCAGCAGCAGCCTCCATAGCACAGCCTCCATATAACCCAGCAGCAGCCCCCATAGCACAGCCTCCATAACCGAGCAGCAGCCTCCACAGCACAGCCTCCATATTCCCCAGCAGCAGCCTCTATGTACCCCAGCAGCAGCCTCCATATCACAGCCTCCATATACCCCAGCAGCAGCCTCCATAGCACATCCTCCATATACCCCAGCAGCAGCCTCCATAGCACAGCCTCCATATACTCCAGCAGCAGCCTCCATAACACAGCCTCCATATACCTCAGCAGCAGCTCCATAGCACAGCCTCCATAATCCAGCAGCAGCCTCTATGTCCCAGCAGTAGCCTCCATAGCACAGCCTCCATATACCCCAGCAGCAGCCTCCATAGCACAGTCTCCATATACCCCAGCAGCAGCCTCCTTAGCACAGCCTCCATAACCGGCTGCAGCCTCCATGCCAAAGCCTCCATAACCCAGCAGCAGCCTCTATGTCCCAGCAGCATCCTCCATAGCACAGACTCCAAATACCTCAGCAGCAGCCTCCATAGCACAGCCTCCATAACTGGCTGCAGCCTCCATAACAAAGCCTCCATAACCCAGCAGCAGCCTCTTTGTCCCAGCAGCAGCTTCCATAGCACAGCCTCCATATACCCCAGCAGCAGCCTCCATAACAGAGCCTCCATAGCCCAGCAGCACCCCATATGTCCCAGCAGCAGTCTCCATAGCTCAGCCTCCATATACCTCAGCAGCAGCCTCCATAGCACAACCTCCACATGCCCCAGTAGCAGCCTCCATAGCACATCCTCAATATATCCCAGCAGCAACCTACATAGCACAGCCTCCATATACCCCAGCAGCAGACTCAATAGCACAGCCTCCATATACCTCAGCAGCAGCTCCATAGCACAGCCTCCATATACCTCAGCAGGAGCCTCCATAGCACAGCCTCCATAACCCAGCAGCAGCCTCTATGTCCCAGCAGTAGCATCCATAGCACAGCCTCCAAATACCTCAGCAGCAGCCTCAATAGCACAGCTTCTATAACCCAGCAGCAGCCTCCATAGCACAGCCTCCATAACCCAGCAGCAGCTCCATAGCACAGCCTCCATATACCTTGGACTTCGCCCATTCACAGCAATGAGCAGGTATCGTTCGCTGGATCATGCAAATGATACCTGCTCACCACATCGTTGGTGCATTGTCCACGATATCTAGACGTGTAACATCTCACCAACAGTGGCAAAACGATGTCGAAAATGACCGCGCGCCCACAAGATTGTTGCCGACATCGTTCCATCGTCGTGCTGTGTTACGGGGCCTTAAGAGGAAAAAGACTTTTGAACCACTTCATGGAGTAAATGACTTTCATAGACTGCAATGTGGTGGTAGGCTGGGTAATGCTGGAACAAGTAGGACAAATAGAGTTCAACGCAACTGAAGTGAGGAAGGTGTACTTAATGATGCTCTTTAATTAAGATACCTACCAGACAATGTATGCTCTCTAAGTTTGTGTCCAGTAAAAGTTATTAGATGAACTTGTGGTCTCCCTCAATGAACTGTATCATTTGTTCATGGCCAGTTGAAACCATCAGCAACATACATCCTGCAAGAGCATATCACATCCATATTTCAACAACACACACCCAGCCAGGACCTCTATATATACCTGCTGGGGTGTCGCAGTTGATTACTTCACCCACGACTATCACATGCCAAGCAAGAGTTATTTCAACAAACGTTGTATTAATCAATAACACAAGTAAATGTATAAAAAAAATTGTCCCATCTGAAATATAAGCTTCCATTTTCACATATGAACTATCCCCCCCTCCTGAGTGCCCTATTTATTCAGAGACACATCTACAAGCTATCTTGATAGATGAGAAGGATTAACTTTAAATGGAATCATTCAGCAGGATTTCAGCTTCCCGAGTCTTTGTGTGCCGGTTTGCATCCTCATGCTACGGTTCCATTTTTTTTGCTTTGCTTTAGTCTCTTTTGTAATACAGATGGGGTGTGCCCCCTCTATCCTTCATTGAGACGGGCATTTCATTTATAATGCTTCCCATGCCTGTGTGTCCATTATCACTCTTCATCCTTATTCATATTAAGGTCTGTTCTGACAAATAGTAGGGTTTTAATATTAGGGAGTGTTAAGTACTGTCCCAATATAGGTGCACCTTTTCATGGTGGGATGACTTTACGCTTTTTTGATCATAAACAGTGTTTACTAAGTAAACTGTTTTTTACATGCAGTTGTTTTTCATTTATGTATTCACAGCAGGGTATTTGTTCTATAGTTTTCATCTTAGTTTATTTCTGTTTAATGCCCAGTGTGAACATGCTCTTATGGTTTTCATGACCAGCTCATGCTCCGGTTTAATTTTTTTTGCCTTTTTGTTATTGATATGTACATGTAGCTCTTTTAAAGGCTAGTCCAGCTATACCTTACATGGGCAATCCGTTCCTCTGTTACTGAGAAATCGGCATTTTAATTGATAGGTAAATGAGGCTGTTGACCTGGAACCTCTAAGAAAAATGATGGGAGTGATGGTGTACCAAGGTCCGCGCTGCTCTGGGTTCAGAATAACTCACCAAAGAGCCAATCAGCTTTTCATCCTCTTTATTCCTCCTACACGTTTCAGCGCCACACCCGGCGCCTTCCTCAGGGTATTACAATCATTATCACCAAGAGGGTTTTTATAGCCCTTAATCCACATAATAATATGATAATGATTGTAATATCCCTGAGGAAGGCGCCGGGTGTGGCGCTGAAACGCGTAGGAGGAATAAAGAGGATGAAAAGCTGATTGGCTCTTTGGTGAGTTATTCTGAACCCAGAGCAGCGCGGACCGTGGTACACCATCACTCCCATCATTTTTCTTGGATCATACCACTATCCAGTGGTAGGTGGAGGTCCTGCAGCAGCTTGGAACATTGATTCCGAAACGCCTTCAAACCAGTTGTGGGGATCACAACTGGACCAGGTGAGCGGCTCCATAGCACCACCACTGTATGTAAGTGTCACTAGTGATAGGGCACTATTGCGCCTCTTGTCTCCCTCCCTTTTATATTTTACAGACCTGGAACCTCTGTCATTTCAGCTTTATTCCACACCCAGCCCAGACTCCTCCTATATGACTGACTTCTCTTTTACCTAAAGTTATAAAACATAGATACTGTTAATCAAACATGAGTTGGTGGTTCTGTGTCGGGAATAGAGCTGGAGTGACAAAGATCTACCATATCAATTTGCATATAAATTCTAGCATTTGTCAGTGAAGGAGGAATGGACTGGCTACGTAAAGGTATTGCATGACTTGTCTTTGAAAGAGCTACACGAGGATATAAATAGCTGGGGATTAAATTCTGCTTTAAGATTCTCTTAAATGCTGCCCATAGTGATGTAAAGAATGTAACGAGGAGGGGGGAGGAAGATGCAGCTTTGGATGGATATAGCGGAAGAGAGACACACAGAAATAGTAACACATCACTGTGTCTCTCTCTTCCAATGTATCCATCTAGTCCGGCTTTCTAGTTTTTGCCACAGTAGTTGAAACCCTTCATTAGGGAAAGCTTTTAGGGTAGACACAAATGGTCTTCACATCGCCAGGTGTTGTTTCAAATCAAACAGTCATCAATGGATGCAGACAAAGTAATGATACACATATGTCTGCATATAGAGATTTGTCTGGCCCCTCCTTTCCAAGACAGTACTTTTACTCTCAGAAGAAAAAGAAGCTACATAATATTATTGGAAAAAGAGGGACTATCAACTGTAAGGAAGCAAACACACTTCTGTTGCCATCCACAACTATACTGCCAGGAAGTATAAATAGAAAATCATTATCCTGGTCACCTTGCATCATGACACATTTTAAAGGGATCCTGTCACCTCCAAAACGCCTCCTAAGCTATCAAAACATGTCCCTGCACTGTCCTATTACTAATCTCACACTTCTTTTGTCTCCTAAAAGCATCCTGTGAAAGTGCATAAAATGTTTTAATACTCACTCATTAGTGATTATAATTAGCAGGGGTTATATTCTTTAGTCACCAGGGCGGGCTGTTTTTCAGCTCCAGGATCCACCCTCTCTCTGTCTGTGCTGCTGTGAAACTGAAACTGAAGGCAGGACTAATGATTTGCATTCTGTGAGTGATAGAGAGGGGGAGGGTAAAGCCTGTACAAGCAGAGCAAATACACAGAGAGGGTGGATCCTGGAGCTGCAAAACAGCCCACCCTGGTGACTAAAGAATATAGCCCCTGCTAATTATAATCACTAATGAGTATGTGTTAATACGTTTTTATGCACTTTCACAGGATGCTTTTAGGAGACAAAAGAAGTGTGAGATTAGTGATAGGATAGCTTAGGAGGCGATCTGGAGGTGACAGGATCCCTTTAAGCAAGCAAAACTAACATGAAAAATTGTTTCTGCATTATAATCAAAGAAAACTATAAAACAATAAGCATAACATCACCATAGAGCTGGATGTAAGCTACACTGCTCAATATTGCTGAATAGAGTTGTCAGGAATATATAATAAAAATGTTTTTCCTTTGTTTAAGACCTGACACTCTACCCCCTTCTGTGTAGAACCTCACACACAAATTGTAGCTGCATTCAGCTTCCCTCTCTAATTCCACCCTTCCCTAGGGTAATGAAAGAAGACTAAAAATGCAGTTTTATTACTTAGCAGATCACAACTCTGTGGTGGGATGCAAAGATGAAGCGAAAACTCAAAGTTCTTTGTTCCTCAGCTAACACATTTTAAGGCAAGTGTCATGCACTATGTTTATAGCAGAGTTATAAAACTTATATTTTCTGAATCCGTATGGATTCACTGGGTGATGGCCGGAATAATAGCAATTGGATTTCTGCCAGTTAGATACAGCCATGTCAGGTTTTCTACCTATGAAAAGGTAAATTCATTAAGGGGAACATGATGCTAAAGTCCTTTGCCCTTGAGGTCCATGGCCAAAGATATGAGGGAAACTGGAAAGCTATAACTTTTACAGATTTGGGCACCTACAAGGGACAGCCCATATATGAGATCACAAGGTGGGAAGTCTGTAATTTTATGTTGCAATCATAAAAACCGAAACCACCATTTAGTGACCATTCAGACTATAAGGAAGGTAACACCAAGAACTATAAGCTGTGAGACTGAATCATATTTCTTCTAAGAAGTATCCTCCATTCTCTAATCTTGCAGATGTCACAGAGTGGCACAAGTTTAGTAAGTCTTAGAGGGCCTTCACATTAGCGTTCCCCTCTGCAGCGTTCTGCGGAGGGATCCGCAATGTGAACGCAGCACCGCAAGCACTTATGTTTAGAATGGGAGCGCACGGTGCTGCGCTTGACTGCATATGACCGTGCGCAACCATTCACTGCCATATGTGATCTGTGCGCAGGCGGATGCCTGCACACAAATCACACACTCTAGTCCGCACTAGAAATGCAACATGTTGCATTTCGAGTGCGGACTAGAGTGTGTGATTTGTGTGCATGCAACCGAACGCGCACAGATCACATATGGCAGTGAATGGGTGCGCATGGGCATGCGCAGTCAAGCGCAGCACCGTGCGCTCCCATTCTAAACATAGGGGCTTGCGGTGCTGCGTTCACATTGCAGATCCCCTCCGCAGAACGCTGCAGAGGGGAACGCTAATGTGAAGGCACCCTTACTTTAATCCTCTTATTTTCAAATAACTTTTTATGCTGTTCTGTATTTTCTTCCCCTTTATAAAACCTTGTATATTTTTTTAAAGACTGCCTATATTTTAAATCTATAAAATTGTATAGCTTTTTTCTTCTTGCTCTATAACATAAACCCATTAAACCATGCAAGCCTCACATCAATAGTAACGGTTGTCCAATAGGCCTGATAAATTATGGGTGGTGGCAGCGTATTTTGCGTATTTATGTGTTATTGTGGGTTTGATAGTGATGGAACCAAGGTTTATATACTGTATGTATTCCCATCTGGAACCTATGATATATATATATATATATATATACACCGTCACGTCAAGTGCCTCAATATTCTGCATAATCACAGAGCAACCGCGGTCATTTTCTTATCCTCTGTCATTTCTCTAATTGTCCTAATGGTAAGGGGGCGCCAAAGAGCTGTTCGTAAAGACAAGAGTCCTCTGTGCGGCTGATTTAAAACATGTGCTATGGACAGACTGGAGAACAGAAATCCTTAATCTCTGTGTACCATTTTTGGAAGATATCATAGCAGCTTGTTGCCATTGCTCACTCGCTCTGAGACAACTGAAAATCATTGATAGTCTGTGTGGCACCCTGGCAACCTGTTGGGCACCACAGAACCCTTGGGGCACAAATGGAGAAAGTAACAGCAAAGCAACACTCACAAAACACCAAACAACACAACAACACCTTAGAACACCTGGTTTCACCCCGAGCCTCTAGGGGGAGCTCCACTGGTCACTTTGAGCCAGTTCCCCCTATAAATAGAGTCTTGGAGGGAGAAACACCAGAGTGTGCAGACGCTACAAGAGCTGCAGGTTGTGCATGATCTCAAGCTCATGAGACACACACCAGGCCTAGTCAGCCTAGCTACCAGTGAGGAAATCCCTGTAATTGGGATACTAGGAAATGAGAAGCACCTCTCAAGGAATACCAGAGTTACACCAACTCTTCCCTCATTCTCCGGTTACTGGAACCGAAACTGTGAGAGCTACCCAGCCACCCCAGAGAACCAGCACCATTAACAGGAGGTTTAGCCACCTGTTCCACCTGATGCACCCATCCACGAGAGCCCAGGGAAGAGTACTGATCCTGCTCAGACCCTTTTACAGTACCCTCAGTGCTGTTAACCAGGTAAAGCAAGTTCCATCGAACACACTGCCCAGTCCGGCTGGATTCCACATCCACCCGACTGCACTAGAAGTAGAGAGAGAGAGAGAAGGAAGCCTAACACTGCTTGCTGTGAACCTCCAGAAGTGCCGACTTCACTATCCCGGTCCGAGTGTACCTGATTACCACCCAGTAAAGGTACCTAAAAGAGACTTTGTGTGGTTGTGCGTTACTCCTGGATTTGGTGCACAGCATCCCGCAGCTGCCTCACAACATCTTGCGCAGCTCCCGGCTCCGGGGACTCCCGCTCATCCTGTGGGGAGCATCCCATCCTGCTGCCTAACATCCTCCGGAGACCTAGCAGCGCTGGTAAAGTTACCAGAACACCCGCAGGTGGCGTCACGAAGACAAATCACCCCTACTGTTCCGCCATTCCCCCTTTTGATCTGGACCACCGGGCCTACACCACCGCAGGCGCGGTTCCGTGACTGGAGGAGAATCAACGCCCGCTCCGTGTACCCCCGGCTACGGTGAGTCATCTGCAGAAGGGAATACTGGTGAAAAATGGAGGCAAGTCATAAAATGGCCAGAAATAGTGCTAATAATTCCCACACTTGACAGCATATTCTGAAACGTCTTCTGAATCACCAGGTACAATTTAATGCCAATGTCAGTATGACACTAGTCAGAATATTCATGTGATTTCTTATGCAGTATTTTCAGTGTAAATAAGAACATTTCTCAGCAATGTACTAAATCTACAGTCAACTGTAAAGCAGAAAAGAAAAGGTTTCTTTTCTATATAATTGACATATATTCATGAGTGTAGATTCCTGTTCCTGGTACAAATTAATTGTGAATGTCAATCAAATATAATGAATATGTAGGGGACAGAGTTGAATGATAGACTACAAGAGATCATATTATAGGGGAAAATATATGAGCTATGATTAAGAATGCTGTAAAGACACAATTAACAGAGTATGTAGTGAGTTGTTATTGGAGCGTGTAATTCTTCCAATAGAGTATTAACAGATTAATATTTATTGCCTAGTATTTTTACAGTTCATGTGATTCCTTTGTGATGTAACCAGGGCTGTGGGGGGGTACTCGGTCACCGGGTCTGCTGAGTAGGGAGTCACGGGTGGACGAGATCCCGGTGCTGTGCCCCGGGGATCATTTGAAAGGGGGATAAAGGAATTATTTACAGGGGAACGTGACGCCACCTGTAGTGTCCGATAAATTGCTACCGGTGCTGCCAGCCGGCCGCTGAGGTGATGGATGGGGCAGCAAAGTGTGGTACAGCTCCCCACAGGCGGCGCTTTACCTCAGTGCAGCAATAAAGGAAGATGGTGAGGGAGGGCATTGATGGAGGATGATGGTGAGGAAGGGTAGTGATGAGGTCCTTTCTGGCACAATGGTGAACTATAGCTGTTAAACAGGCACACAGACACACAGGGATGGTTGTTTCGGTACATTTTTACTGGTGGTCACATAACAGGTACAGTCCAGAGTAATAACCAGGTCCCTGGTGCAATTTAGGACTAACACCTTGGAAGGTTATGAGGCCTCCTTTATCTCTGTGCTCTGCCTTGAGGGATGAGTCCTGCCTGAGTCTGAACCCTCCACTTCTTTATTATCTTAAACTAACAGTGAAGTCCTTCTACGGGGTCCCGGTTCCTCCTGTGGCCCCTGGTCCTATGTTTGGTTAGTTTAATGTCTCTTTTTCTCTATCCTCAGGGTTAAACTCCTCATGAATTTGCTGGGCTTTTTGCTGTTGCTCTGCAGGCCCGCAGCATCGGACTCCAGTGTCCGGTTGTGCTAAAGGGGTATATCTTCAGTCCCCTGTCCTTGTTCCCTATCTCCTCTACTTGCCTCCGGCCCCTTCCCTGGGGTATGAACAGCCGACAATCGTCCCTTGGTCCTGGCCTATATCCCTCACCAGAGACCAGCAGCTCTCCTCCTTTCTCCTCTCCTCACACGAAATAACTGCCAACAGTCTCCTGGGACTAACTGTCTCCTCCTCTCAGCCTGCATCTTCTTAAAGGGGAACTGACTTAATGCAGCCAGTAGAGCTCCCCCTTCAGGTCTGGAGTGGTAGGTGGTGTGTGCTGAGCAAACCAAGGTGTCAGTCCTTCCTTGCACCAGTGTAACCTGTGGAAATCCCCTGCAGGGGTGCCACATTTGCCCTTTAGTGTAAAGGGCCCGTTACATGCTTCAATGTCTCAGCGATCCGACCAACAATCCGACGTGACCTAGATCGCTAGAACGACGTTCAATGATCGCTGGTGAGGTGTCACACGTACAGATATCGTGAAAGACGCAGCAATGATTCCGCGACAAGTGAATGATACTTGCGGTCGTTTGGTCGCCTATGTCCTTCAGTTCTGAATAGGTGAAGTCGTAAACGAGATCGTTATCACGGTGTCAGACACGATGATGCAGCAGATCAAACGTACGATCAACGATTGATTTATGGTCCTGTTCTCAAACCTGCGATCAACGATCAGCCCACTTTCTTTGGTCGTAGCTGCGTGTCACAAGCAACAACTTTGTTACGACATCGTTGCTCCGCCCCAAAAGCTTTGATGTACCAACGATATTGTTACCAATATCGTAGCGTGTAACGGGCCCTTTGCTCATTTAGAGCAAACAGAAATCTTCCCATTTATTTAAAAATAAAGTACCGTATTTTTCGAATTATAAGACGCACTTTTGTTCTCCTAAATTTTGGTGGAAAGTGGGGGGCTGCATCTAATAATTTGACTATATTATTATTATTATTATTATTATTATTATTATTATTATTATTTATTTATATAGCGCCATTAGGTTCCATGGCGCTTTACATGAGGATGAGGGAGACATGAACAAGTCTATACATGTACTGTAGGGAGGGTCGCTTTGGAGCGGTGTCCAGGGGCTGGAGCAGGCTGGCTGTGGGCAGCAGAGGCAGCGGAAGGTCACGTGCTCCCACTCATTAGCCTTGTGTAATTTGCACTGTCGCGCTGCCCACCTCCTCGGTGCTGAAGCCGTGCCAATATGTGGACAGGGGAGCGGCGTATATTACCTGTGCCTCAGTCACCTCCCCATCCCAGATATGCCCCCTTGTCACTCTTTATGTCCCCCTGCTGACGCGCACATAGTAAAATAACAAAATAACAAACACTTTTAATTCACCTTCCATCGCTGGCTCTGTCGCACTAGGCTCATCGGTGTCTCTTCCTGCATCAGTCCCAGGCATCTGATCATGTGATCAGCACTGCTCAGTGCACCAATGCAGGAAAAAACACTGAGGAGCTGGGAGTGACGGAGCCAGCAATGGAAGTGAGTTAAAAGTGTTTGTTATTTTACTTTAATCAGGTGTGAATTATAAAGCGAAAAATACAGTTGTCCTATACTTCCATGGTTTGCTTTGATTTAGCTTTTACACTGTGCCTTGCTCTAATTTACTGCCAATTTTACCAATGCCACACTCCATTCAATGCATTTTCTCAGGAAGTGGGATTGTTCTACCTGATTTTCGCTAGCATGATAGTCAATCCATTGCAAAAGATAGGTGAACCCGTTCGGGGTATAGGGACAAACTTTTTTTTATTATCAGTAAGATAAGTAAATCGTTAAAAAGTACAACACAGAACAAAAATCTTTTATTTTAAATAAGACAACCCTCATTTTCTGATTTAATAACCGTAAACATACCCTCTGACGATAATCCACAGAGATGTCAAGTGAAGAGCATGATCCTGGCTCTGCTACATGTGATGAGTGGAGACATTTAGTGTCCACTTACCGCAGCAGCCAGTCTCACACTTAACCATGGCTTTTACCTCAGATGAACTCTCTGACTTCACCACTCACAGGATTCACGTCTCAGTCAGTCTGAGAGTGGAAGCTGCAGTGAGCAGACACCAAATGTCTCCGCTCACCACATGTAGCAGAGGTGAGTGGATATCACTGTGGATTATCATTGGAGGGTATATTTGGGGTTAGTAAATGGGAAAATGAGAGTTGTTTTGTGTGTCTTATTTCAAATAAAGTATTTTGTTCTGTGCTGTGTTTTTTAACTATTTACTTGTATGAACGATAATGTATGGGTCTCATAGAAGCCTGAACTCAGCTATCATTAACTCCTTCTATCACCCCAATGCCACTACACCAGGACATCGGAAAGAGCAGGGTAAAGCACCAATTCTTGCAAACCGGATGAATGCACCAATTTTTGAGGCTGGTGCGGGCTGCTATTTTGTAGCCTGCGGGGGGTGGCAATACTACAATACTATGGGCCTCACCATGCAGAGAATGACAGTCCCTAGCTGCCAGGTTTTTACCTTGGTTGTCAATCAAAAATAGGGCAGAGCACACACAAGTTTTTTGATTACCGTATATACTCGCGTATAAGCCGAGATTTTCAGCCCAAAAATTGGGCTGAAAAGTACCCCCTCGGCTTATACGCGAGTCAGTGCTGTATACCGATGTATACATCGGTACATACCGATGTATACATCGGTATACAGCAGCCCCCGCATCCCCAGTAATGCAGGGCCCCCCCAGCCTGACTCCGGTCACCTGTAAAGCAAACTATACTTATCAGTGTCCCGCTGTCCGCGCCCGCTCGCCGCTGACATCCGCGATCCTCCATCTTCATGCGTCTTCTTCCTGTTTCTGTGCTCGTCGCAGGCAATGACGTCATTCCCTGCGACGAGCACAGGAAACAGGAAGAAGACGCATGAAGACGGAGGATCGCGGATGTCAGCGGCGGCGGGCGCGGACAGCGGGACACTGATAAGTATAGTTTGGTTTACAGGTGACCGGAGTCAGGCTGGGGGGCCCTGCATTACTGGGGCTGCCTGTATACTACCGCTGGGGCTGCTATACACTACTACTGGGGCTGTATACACTACCACTGGGGCTGCTATATACTACCACTGGGGCTGTATATACCTCTGGGGCCCTGTATACTACCACTGGGGCTGTATAAACCACTGGGGCTGTATATACTGCTGGGGCTGCTGTATAAACCACTGGGGCTGTATATACTGCTGGGGCCCTGTATACTACCACTGGGGCTGTATATACTGCTGGGGCCCTGTATACTACCACTGGGGCTGTATATACTGCTGGGGCCCTGTATACTACCACTGGGGCTGTATATACTACCACTGGGGCTGTATATACCTCTGGGGCCCTGTATACTACCACTGGGGCTGTATAAACCACTGGGGCTGTATATACTGCTGGGGCCCTGTATACTACCACTGGGGCTGTATATACTACCACTGGGGCTGTATATACTACTAGGGCTGCGTCTATACTACCACTGGGGCTGTATATACTGCTGGGGCCCTGTATACTACCACTGGGGCTGTATAAACCACTGGGGCTGTATATACTGCTGGGGCCCTGTATACTACCACTGGGGCTGTATATACTACCACTGGGGCTGTATATACTACTAGGGCTGCGTCTATACTACCACTGGGACTGTATATACCACTGGGGCTGTATATACTACTTGGGCTGCGTGTATACTACGACTGGGGCTGCTGTATCTACCTCTGGGACTGGTGTATACCACACTGCTGGGGGCTGTATACTTGTGCTAGGGTCCACCCTCGGCTTATACACGAGTCAATAGATTTTCCCAGGTTTTGGGGGCAAAAGTAGGGGGGTCGGCTTATACACGGGTCGGCTTATACACGAGTATATACGGTATTCATTTACATACTGTAATTAAAAAAAAAAGAAATGGGCTTCACTGTATATTTTATTGCCAGCCAAGGTAAAATCAAGCAGCCTGGGGGAGGCTGCCCATAGCTGTCCACTTTATCTGTGCTAAAAATCAAAAATATAGGGTACTGCTATGCACATTTGTTAATATTATTTATTTTTACAAACCCTATGATGGCAGGTTCATTGCCAATGGCAATCAATCACATGTCAGCACAATGGGTGGGGCACAACGCTCTCTTGCATTATACAGTGTAAACCCACTCCTTACTTCTCCCTATGCCAGCTATATTTCATTTTATGCTGACATGAGAAGAAGTTATCTCTGGAGAAAGCTGTTGTTATCTTTCTAGCAGATCGGATGGAGTCCCTCTCTGATGAAGATTTGGAGTTATTTTGTTGAATTTGATCTCCATGTTTGTCTCCCTTTCTTTGATGTGTCTTTATATTAGTAGTAAGAATAGATTTATGCAGACCTCCTCACTAGGCAGGGCAAGTCCAGGGTCATCAAGGGCCTAGGCACTTGATCGAGCATGGCGGAAAGAACCAATCTAATGGACATTAGGGAGCTCAAGGATCAGACACAGGTGATTTAGGGGGTGACTTCTCTCTTCTCCTTATAGCCAGAGCCATCCTTCACATCTTCCCTGGTGTACCCCTTGTTTTGAGCCACACACTAGGCGCTCCCTTGTCCCGGTCTGACAGCCTCAGAAAACTATGAGGTCTGCTGAACTGTATTGCACCAAAGTTAATCTTTGAGAGTACTGCGTACACCACCCCTTTTGCAGTGCTCTGAGCAGTCAGCGGAATAGCAACTAGAGGTCCATCACCTTCAAAAAAGATGAGATACTTCTTTTTAAGCTAATTAGGAATCGTGAGAAATGCTCTAAGAGAATCTTGTGTTATGATAAGCATATCACAACTTTTTTTTATTTAGCAATGAGACAGTGAGCAGTTTTTTTATAAATAAGGTCAAAATTATTCATTTGTAATGATTCATCTGATTGACTTATTTGCTTACTTTCTCATGTTGTAGATGGGTATAAGAGCCTAAACAATTCACAATAATCCTTAATTTTGCTGGAGGATGACATTTCTTTGAGTTGTGACATTTCACATATTTCTTGTTGTGACAGTAAAGGTCATGATAAAGGCAGAGAAGCGTTGGGGAGTTACGGTATTTAAAATGCTGTTCGTTTTTTCTGCTGTGGATAAATGCATCATTATTACTGTAAGCATGACTTTATGAAAGCAGTCAGGCTGAGATCATTAGTCTCATATTTAGAAATGGATTCCACCTACTGATCTGTTTCTGTTTCTTTTGTACTAAAATGAATCAATAAAACAAATGTAAAAGCAAATGTGACTGACTGTGAATGTGTCCTATAGATTATTCATCTCATTTTTTGTGGTCTATTAGCTATTGGTAAAAAATAGCCGAACTTATCAGTGGATTAATTTCATATAAAGAGAAGTTTTTAGATGACGGATTAGTGTCCGTGGTCAAAAGAGCTGCCAGGCAGTGAAACAGCTTTTACTAAAATCTTCCATGTATATATATATGTATATATATATATATATATACCGTATATCCTCGTGCATAAGCCGAGTTTTTCAGCACAAAAAATGTGCTGAAAAGTCCCCCCTCGTCTTATACACGAGTCATACAGGTGCGCAGTGGTATACAGCCCCCCCGTCCCGTGGAATACAGGGCCCCCCTTGCTTGTGGCAGACCTGTAAAAGAAGACATTATTATACTTATCGTGTCGCTGCCGCCGCTGCTCTGTCACTGTCACCGCGCTCCTCCGGGTCTTCATGCTTCCTTCTCCGGCGCACAGGAAATGACGTCTTTGTCTGTGCGCCGGATAAGGAAGCTTAAAGACCCGGAGGAGCGTGGTGACGGTGATAGAGCGGCGGCGGCAGCGACACAATAAGTATGATGTCTTCTTTTACAGGGCTGCCACAAGCAAAGGGGGGCCCTGTATTCCACGGGGGGGGGGGGAGCTGTATACCACTGGGGCCCTTTATACCACTGGGGCTTCTGTATACAGCTGGGGCTGCTGTATACACAGCTGGGGCCCTGTATACCACTGGGGCTTCTGTATACAGCTGGGGCCCTGTATACCACTGGGGCTTCTGTATACAGCTGGGGCTGCTGTATACACAGCTGGGGCCCTGTATACCACTGGGTACTGCTGTATACATCTGGGGCTGCTGTATACACAGCTAGGGGCTATATACCACTGGGGCTGCTGTATATGCTGCTGGGGCCTGTATATACCACTGGGGAGGCTGATTTATACCACTGGGGCTGCTGTATATACTGCTGGGGCCTGTATACTACCACTGGGGAGGCTGCTGTATACTACCACTGGGGAGGCTGCTGTATACTACCACTGGGGAGGCCTGTATACCACACTGCTGGGGGCTGTATAGCTGTGCTGGGGTCCACCCTCGGCTTATACACGAGTCAATAGGTTTTCCCAGGTTTTGGGGGCAAAAGTAGGGGGGTCGGCTTATACACGGGTCGGCTTATACACGAGTATATAGGGTATGTATATGGGCCACGTCACACACACAGATATCTGTGCAGATATTGTTCGCAGATTTCTGGTTGCAGTGAAATCATGGACACATTGCTCCATTTTGTGGCTGTGTACAAATAGAACAATGTGTCCATGATTTCACTGCAACCAGAGATCTGTGAACAATATCTGCACAATTATCTGTGTGTGTGACGTGGCCCTATATTATATATATATATATATATATATATAGACCAGTAAACGACTGCAGCACTCCAGTAAGATGTAATACGCCTTTAATGGCCTTCAGGCATCCTGTGGTGGACGTTTCGGTCCTCAGACCTTCTTCCAATATATATTGCACCACCATGAACGAACAGACATAAATTGGACAACTTATGAAGTCAGAGTAGAAACTGAAAATTATTTGTTGTAAATGTATTGAAAAGCTTTTACTAATTATTTTTCGCATACTTTTTTTTAATGGGAGCTTTTAGGATTTTCTCACGTTTGTAAATCATCAAAAATGTTATTTACTTCACTCACATTATCAATGCTACTTTGTCTCCGAGCCACTAATTGTTACCATGGAAGTAACATTACAATGAGATGTTGGGAAACAGTGATATATTTTGAGCATTTATATATAAAATATTTTTGTAAGTTGTTGTGTACAGTCCCTTAAGGCCCTGTTACACAGTACGGGATCGTGAACGATATCGCTGAAACGTCACGAGTTTGGAGTCGTTCAAACATCATCGTTAGGATGTCCTTGTGTGTGACACCGAGATAGGACTACAATATATCGTTGGATCGTTGATCGCAGATTTGAGAACATGTTCTCAAATCAAATGATCCTCGATCAGCCAATCTGCTGCATCGTTGTGTGTGACACCGCGATAACGATGTAGTTCACGACTTTTCCTATTCACAACAGTGAACAAGTATCGTTCGCTGGGTTGTGTGAACGATAGCTGCTCGCTACATCATTGGTGCATCGTCCACAATATCTAGACGTGTGACATCTCACCAACAATGTCAAAAAGATGTCCTAATGACCGAAATCGTTGGTGATATCTTAAGGACATTGAAGCGTGTAATGGTACCTTTAAAGAGAACTAACCAGCAGGTTTTTGCCCTTTAAACTAGAGGCAGTGCCATGATGGCCACTGCTATCTGGACATCTCATGTGGAAACACTGTCCACCAGGCCGCTCCTCCCTTCCAGTGTGACAGCTCTGAGCCTGGCCTATCCCTTAACAGTGACCAGACTGCAAAAGTTACCAAGTGCACTCCCCTTGGGCACAACTTCAACTGGATCAGAAGGGGTTTTACCCTGCAAAACTACCTCAGCAAGCAGTTCCTAAGGGCCATATCTTGGTTTCACCCAAATCAAGCGACCATGTGATCAAGGCCCATACTGGGCCGAAACGTCATAACCTTGTCACAGTACCACAACCAAACACCCAAGACAACATAGAGCCAATCTCACCAAGGCTAACACCAAAAGCCACCAGAGCAGAGTGTGGAAACCAAAAGAACAAAGAAGTAGACCAGTGCAGTATACTCACCTGAGGCTCCACATTGATATGGCAAGTGCCCACAAATAACACAACACAATCTGTGATACCAGCCACTACAAAACAAAGAGAAGAGAACAGTGAACAAGATTTGTGAAGGAAAACCACAATGGTGACTTCCACATGTACTGGAAACCCCACAATAGTGGAAAGAACACGCTGGGTACATAGATCACACAAACACAATTACCCACCTCCTGCGACGGGGCAGGGTCTTTGGCTGCGCCCACAGCTGGTTGCGGGCAGCACCTGCTGCACCGTGTTCCCCGATGCCCCACCTGGCCCAGGATGAAGCTGAGGAGGTCATAGTACCACAGATGTGGCCTAAGGATCTCCTCAGTTCCAGCCCTGGACCGGGCTTCAACCCACTTTTTGTGGGTCTTGGGGAACACGGTGTGCAGGTGTTTGATCTTCTCCGCAACCATCGCCGCTGTCCAGTTCTTCGTGGGTTGGAGCCGGTTTGCCAGCTCCACCAGCGGCCTGTAGGCTGCAGCCCTCGCTGCCTGGTCATGATATTTCGGCAGCGACACCCGCCACAGGCATTCATGTTCCTGGTACATGGTGAGGAGCTGTGTGACAAAATCGTGATACCCAGCCATCTGAAAAACAAACATATAATTGTGTCATGCAAACAAATACATGGCCGACACAGGTGACACCCTACTCTGTGTGGCCACCCCATGTCCAGCAATACTAATTACATGTGTTCTGGTAGTCAGCTTGGCTATGCAGAATCATTATTGGCCTTAACATGTGTCCATACATGGGGCATGCAGGACATGCCTGGTGCTATATGTATTTTGGGCCACTGCAGGGAAATATGGCAAGGTCTGTATGTAACAAATGGCATACATGGCCTTACAAACTACATTAAAACACACACTCATGAGATACAGTTGTGGCCAAAAGTATTGACACCCCTGCAATTCTGTCAGCTAATACTCAGTTTCTTCCTGAAAATGATTGCAATAACAAATTCTTTGGTATTATTATCTTCATTTAATTTGTCTTAAATAAAAAAACACAAAACTGAATGAAGCAAAAAGCAAAACATTGATCCTTTCACACAAAACCCCAAAAATGGGTGAGACAAAATTATTGGCACCCTCAGCCTAATACTTGGTTGCACAACTTTTAGCCAAAATAACAGTGATCACCCGCTTCCGGTAACCATCAATGAGTTTCTTACAATTCTCTGCTGGAATTTTAGACCATACGTCTTTGGCAAACTGCTCCAGGTCCCTGATATTTGAAGGGTGCCTTCCCCAAACTGCCATTTTTAGATCTCACCACAGGTGTTCTATGGTATTCAGGTCTGGACTCATTACTGGCCACCTTAGAAGTCTCCAGTGATTTCTCTCAAACCATTTTTCAGTGCTTTTTGAAGTGTTTTGGGTCATTGTCCTGTTGGAAGACCCATGACCTCTGAGGGAGACCCAGCTTTCTCGCACTGGGCCCTACATTATGCTGCAAAATTAGTTGGTAGTCTTCAGACTTCATAATGCCATGCACAGAGTCAAGCAGTCCAGTGCCAGAGGCAGCAAAGCAACCCCAAAACATCAGGGAACCTCCGCCATGTTTGACTGTAGGGAACGTGTTCTTTTCTTTGAATGCCTCATTTTTTTCTCCTGTAAACTCTATGTTTATGCCTTTTCCCAAAAAGCTCTACTTTTGTCTCATCTGACCAGAGAACAATCTTCCAAAACGTTTTAGGCTTTCTCAGGTAAATTTTGGCAAACTCCAGCCTGGCTTTTTTATGTCTAGGGGTAAGAAGTGGGGTCTTCCTGGTTCTCCTACCATACAGTTCCTTTTCATTCAGACGCTGATGGATAGTATGGGTTGACACTGCTGTACCCTCGGACTGCAGGGCAGCTTGAACTTGTTTGAATGTTAGTCGAGGTTCTTTATCCACAATCCGCACAATCTTGCGTTGAAATCTCTCGTCAATTTTTCTTTTCCGTCCACATCTAGGGAGGTTAGCCACAGTGCCATGGGCTTTAAACTTCTTGATGACACTGCGCACGGTAGACACAGGAACATTCAGGTCTTTGGAGATGGACTTGTAGCCTTGAGATTGCTCATGCTTCCTCACAATTTGGTTTCTCAAGTCCTCAGACAGTTCTTTGGTCTTCTTTCTTTTCTCCATGCTCAATGTGGAACACACAAGGACACAGGACAGAGGTTGAGTCAACTTTAATCCATGTCAACTGGCTGCAAGTGTGATTTAGTTATTGCCAATACCTGTTAGGTGCCACAGGTAAGTTACAGGTGCTGTTAATTACACAAATTAGAGAAGCATCACATTTTTTCTAACAGTGCCAATACTTTTGTCCACCCACTTTTTTATGTTTGGTTTGGAATTATATCCAATTTGACAAATTTTATGAAGATAATAATACCAAAGATTTTGTGATTGCAATCATTTTCAGGAAGAAACTGAGTATTATCTAACAGAATCGCAGGGGTGTCAATACTTTTGGCCACAACCTTACACACATATTTATGTATAACCATAGTGCTGTAGTACACATTGTCCTGCCAAGGATCTCCCAGAACATTATGGGTGCTACAGGACACGAAGTGTAGTTACGATGCGTACATGTCGCTAAATACACTTCTACAGGGCGCTACATGAAGTTGTACATAAGGTGCCCAAACATCTGCCAACATATGGGTCTGCAGCACACAAACTAACGTACAGGAGTGCCCAATAGCATGTTCCCCCACTTACCGTCTGTCCAACAGAGTTGTTGTGATGAGACGCTACTAGCAAAAATGCACATTGAAGTAGGAGCATGGGTGGCGCCCCAGCATGTCCATATTTAAGCACAACATGACCAATCAAAAAAGCGCAATGGCGCATAATCATTGGTGGCACCTGCGTACGCCCAGGCGGCTACGTCGATTACAAGATGCCGCTGCTGTCTGATTGGTTGGTTACCATATAAAAAAGCGCTCACGACCGAGGTAGGCCACGCTTGCTGCCCAGAGTCATTAAGTAAGTACTGATGTGCAAACATGAACTGTGATATGGCTGTGTTGCGTTTAGAGCACCTTACCATTACGGATCGTTATTGTGTAGTGTAGATCACGCCCAAGTGGTGGGATATGTAGTTGCTCTTGAATTATTTTTTTATTTTTTCTATTGTGTACTGGCAACTGGATGCATGGGTGTTTTGTCAACCAAAACCCTATCCTCATTCATAAGCCATTTTGCCGTTGCCATACAGGATCATGTTTGAAGGATGTGTGTGTCTTTAGTTGCGGGGATCATCTGAATTGTGGCCACATAGTACTGTCGTTTACCACACACAATGGGACTTTTAAGGCCAAACTCAGCTTTGGAGTGGGGCATGTGGCTTCTGCGAATATCTGCCTCTGACGATCCGGCGTTCAAAACACATCAGTGATGTCTCTTGGACATGATGAGTATTCAATAGTCTGCTGCGTGGCGTGATATTTTGAGAATAAGACACAAAGGCTGGGGTACGTGTATAATGTAATTGTATAGAGATGGAAACAGCCAAGATTTAAATAATGTTACCTATCTCTTTGGCCATGCCTTGTGGTCAGACGTCAACATTATGGCCTCGTATATGGCCTTATGCTCATGATATGTTACATTTGACAAGGGAGATGTATTGTACAGGAGGGCCAGGGGTGTAAATGTGACCAGGTTTGGTTGTCAGACACTGCAATGTTGTGTTGGGGCCTTGAATGGTGCTCTATATGTATGTGTGTGGGCTGGTGATCAAACTTGGGTAGGCTGTGGTAAAGTGACCAGGAGATGTATAGGGAAGGAGGTGGTGTATTTAGATGATGTGTGATGAAGCATTCTTGTAGTGATGTCTCTTGTCCTCACATTTGCAGGGGTTGGTACGTGAGATGATCATGGACCCTGATGGAGATGCTATCGTGGCTCTTGCCTTGGTGGAAGAGGAATTGTGGCTGGAGGATAGATATGAGAGGTTGTGGGCTCGCAGACCACGGCGAGTGTGAGCTCTGGGTTGGCTTCTGCACCGAACACCCGGAGCCACAAGTAGCTGGTCCGTGAGCTGGAGGATCAGAGTCCGCATGATTTCAGGAACTACCTCCGTATGTCCGAGGACTCTTTCACATTCCTGTTGGAACGCATAAGGCCATTGATAGCCTGGCAGGACACTGTGAAGAGTTGAGCTGTGCCACCTGAGGAGCGTTTGGTTGTAACTTTGTGGTTCCTGGCAACAGGTCGTTCAAGGACCGACCTGTAATACACTTCACGTGTATCATAGTCCCTGCTGAGCCGCCTGATCCCCCGAGACATGTGAGGCCATCTGGAGTAGTCTGCTGCCATCCTATATGCAGTTACCAACAACCCCCGCTCAATGGATGGATGTTGCCAGAGCGTTTCAGGACCGCTGGCAATTTCCAAACTGCGGAGGTGCATTGGATGGTAAGCACGTGAGCATCACTAAACCCCCAAACTAAGGGTCTTTGTATTACAATTACAAAGGATATTGTAGTGTGGTCCTCATGGCCCTGGTGGATGCGAACTATGAGTTCCTCTACATGGACGTTGGAATGAACGGGCGTATCTCAGATGGGGGTGTGCTCGCACACTGCTCCTTTCCCAAGACCTAAGGACAGGTGGGCTGAACTTGTCCTCAAATGATGAGACAACCCATCATCTCAACTTTGCGTTTGTGGGGGATGAAGCCTTCCCACTTTAGGCACACCTACTACGGCCATATCCCCAGAGGACGCTTACTTCTGAGCAGCGCATTTTCAATTACCGGCTATCCCGGGCTCGCCGTGTGGTTGAAAATGCGTTTGGGATCATGGCAAATACATTCCGGGTTTTCATACACATCTGCATATGAAACTGGAATCTATTGATGTGGTAGTGCTGGCCTGCTATGTGCTCCGTAACTTCCTGCGTCGTAGGGGTCGGTCATCATACACGCCGGCAAGTTATGTGGATTCAGTGGACCCCACAACAGGGAAGGTCCGTCCTGGGCATTGGCATGCTACCGACCATGGTTTGGCGCCACTCCAGCAGCTGAGCCAGGGTCGGACTCCGCAGGATGCCTTGAACAGCAGAGACGCATACTGCTACTACTTTAATGGCCCTGGGGCAGTGGCCTGGCAGCACCAGCAGGTGTAGGGTGGCTGGTGTTGTGAGGCAGCAACATGATGAGGAGGGTGGAGTCACCAGGGTGGCTGCACAATGAGGATTGGGGTTGTGTTTTCGTGTGTCAACATTAGTTAGTTAGTTAGTTAGTGTTTTTAAGTTTTTTACTTTGAAATGTTTTTTGTTTTCCATATTTTTGCATCATGTTGCATTTGTTTGTGTGATGTGAACACTTGTGTTTTATTTTATTTTGTGTGTGTGTGGCGCCCCTGCATCCAGGAGGCCACAAAAGGGAAATGCAGCCAGGCAGGTAGGACATTGTTGCACACCAACACCCTCACAGCCCACACAACCCACGTGCAGAGGAGGTAACATCCAGCCCTGAGATTAGAACTCTATGAGATTGAGGGGTGGTGGATCAGAGGAGTGGGTTGGGCACACCAGAAGTCAGGTGACTTGAGAGTATATAGTGAGGGGGAGGAGTGAAGGAAGTTAGTAGGCCATGGTGCTGAGAAGCAAAGAGGAGAAGCTGAGCTAAGCTGAGACAGAAAGACAATCACACGTTCTGTGAGTGCAAGGCTAGGAGCGCAGAATCCGTACTGAGCCAGTGTGAGCCAGAGGGGAGAGAAAGCCCATCCGACGCTGATGCCATCAGGAGTGTGAGAGAACGGAGAGGGACGGTGTAACCCGTGCCCTAGACAGCAGCTAAAGCCACTGACTGCAGGCGGAGTAGCCCTCCTATGATACCGAGAGGAACAGAGAGAAGGAGCCTGGTAGAGCCTCACACCTGAGGACTGCTGGAGGCTGGGCTGAGTAGAGTGTCGGCTCTAGAGGGGACCGCAGTTTTACCCGGGATCCCCAAACAACACGACGGGGGACCACAGCTCCACGTTAGGGTCCCCAACCCAAAGGACAGGCAGCTCAGTGACAACCAGGAGGGCCCACCAGGGGTCCAAGTCACCGCCATACTGTCCAGCGCACCACACACCACCCGCACAGACGGAGACCGTAGACAGCCCAGAAAGGACACTACAGACTGTGTGAGGGGTCACAGAGAGAGGCCTGGCTGCAGAGCAAAAGGGAACCCGGAGAGGGAGAATGTGCCCGTGTATTGAGAACTGTGCTTGAACTGTGTAACAACTGCAAATGTAAACTGCTTGAAGAATCGAGAGTAAAAGACACGGAAAACCCTGAATTGGCCTCTCTTGTCAGTCTCTGTCTGCAGGCTATTCCTTCCATACAGGTTGCAGCAGATTCCCACCTACAGAGCTGCAAGCCTGTCAGCACCAGCAAGGAAGAGAGATCCTGCAGCGTCTGCAAAGTAAGTGTCCTGGACAATTCCACAACCCTTAACTCTTACTGCCCTGGGGAATACAGTTCTTCCCACTGGAACTATAACATCTTCGCTGCCACTCCATCACCCCCGGAGGTTCTGCAGCAGCGGCAGCCCCCATCACTGGCCGCATCAAGTGGGTGGCGTCACGAATGACATTTCCCCTGTAAATAATCCCCTTTTATTTGCCAAGCCAGGGACACGGTCCGGACCAAGCCACCCGTGACTTCCCCGGCACCGTCCGGTCCGGTACCGAGTACCCCCGTCCCGTGGGGCCAGACATGTGTTCTTCTACTTATTTTTTTTTGGGCACAAAAATACAAACTAAAACAAAATTGAACCAAAAAAAAACCTGTGTGTGTCGTTTATTTGTTGATACAGGACAGTTGCACATAGCTTTATGGTATTGATGGGTCCGTGAAACAATGTGTGGTAATATACAGTACACAGGTCCAGCCCTTTGAGCCACACTGTATGGCCAACTGTGTGTACATATCCATTATGATGTATTGGGCCCACAGGGGCACGTGTCCACACACATTGAGCAAGCAATGGTGTTTGTGGGGGATGTAGGTACAGTCCAGTACACACACAAACATGTGTACACACATAGTTCATAATGATAAAATAGAAAAAAGACCAGGGGCACTCACCGGAGACGATCTTGCGCTTTTATTTAAAGTTCCATGTGATCCAGTACTTCAACAAAGAACAAGTGCGGTGGGGGGAGGGAAGTGCGTGGCCTTCGGACGATGGCCTGCCGTTTCGCGGCTACTAGTGCCGCTGGTCTTTTTTCTATTTTATCATTATAAGCATACTGCACTGAAGTGAGCACCACCTAGGAGTCTGTGACTGCCAGTCAGCCGAATAGGAGGAATCGGCCCATTTACACTGATAGTGCCCAGTTAATTTTTTCCTTTAAATACTGATGGTACACACATAGTTCAGTTGTGCCATGGCAGCTGTGCCATGGCATGGACCAATGTAGGCACATATGGGCATAGTGTTGTTTGTATGTTCCCACCATCAGCTACAGACGCACACATAGCAAGCCATTGTGTAGTGTAAGACACTGTCCTGCACAAAACCGCTCCTGTGTGACGCTTGAGCGGCTCGAAAGTGTGTTGCAGCAGCCACTTTCAACGACACGAGCGTGTATTCATCACAAACTCTGAGACAATGGCGTCAGGTATTAGCCAGCCTTCCAGCGCAGGCTGGCCAATCATGACGCTATTGCGTTGTCCAATGAGCGTGTTTGGGGCGCGGTGTAAAACAATTTGGCACGCCTATGTTCTCACCGTGCTGAACATGTACGCCCACATTCCTTTGGGGATTGTGGCGTGTAAAGTGGCGAGGGGAGTCTACCGGATATTTCCCGCTGTTGGTGTGGGATTTCCGGGGCAACACATCGCCTTAGGTTGAGGGCCAAATTGTGGTGTGTAAAAGTAACATTGGCGATGTGAGGCGAACATGAAAAACATGCACGTGCACGTTGGATCGCCTCCAATCGCCACCAAAAATTGCTGCGTGTAAAGGTACTCTTAGAAAACCCTCTAGGAGTTTACCCACAGTAGAGGTTAAGCTTACTGGCTTATAATTTCCAAACTCAGTTTTTGTCCCCTTTTTGAATATTGGCACCACATTTGCTATATGCCAGTCCTGTGGTACATACCCTGTTATTATAGAATCTTTAAATATTAAAAATAATGGTCTATCTATGACAGTACTTAATTCCTGCAGTACTCTGTGGTGTATCCCATCCTGGCTGGGATTTGTCGATTTTAGTTATTTTTAGGCGGTGCCGTACTTCCTGCTGGGTTAAGCAGGTGACATTTAATGGAGAATTTTTGTTATCACTGATCATGTTGTCTGTCATGGGATTTTCTTATGTAAATACAGTTGGAAAAAAAAATTTTTGCATATTGGCTTTTTCCACATCCTCATCCACCATTTCACCCAGACTATTTTTAAGGGGGCCAACAAAATCATTTTTTAGTGTCTTACTATTTATGTAGTGAAAAAATACTTTGGGATTTCTTTTTCTTTCTCTGGCAATGAGTCTCTCTGTCTCAAACTTTGCTGCCTTGATTTGCTTTTTACAAATGTATTTCAATTTTCTGTATTTATTTAATGCTTCATCACTACCTACTTGCTTTAATTCCCTAAATGCTTTCTTTTTGTCACTTACTGCGCCCCTTACAGCTTTATTACAGCCCTTTACAGATTATACTGCTGCATCCAGGGTGTGAAAATGCTTATAGCATGGAAACTAGAAAGTGTACAATAATGATTTTACATGTCTTTAAATGGTCTTCCCAGGCCCTATTCACGGGTAATGTTAGTATCATACTGAAAAATGATCTGACAGAATCCCTTTAAAAGATTTCCAATAGTATGGGGAGGGGGCAGGAAGAGGTAGCGTAATTTTTTATTTTTTCATTCATTATATTGATAATTTATACATAATTTTTTAACAATTATAGTTTCTATAGAATACTCAATCTTCTTTTTCAATACAATCCTTAAACTCTGAAACATCATGACATCAAGTTCAAGTGCTAAACCTTTATTAGCTGGTTGTCAATGTATTGCCACATTGCGGTTATTTTTCCTGACGAAAAAGTGAAGTTGGCTTTGGAATGCATTAAAAACTGCATTGGACCCTATAAATTTTCCTGATCTTTGTGGCATTAGTTCTTCACAGCAGTGCCGAACGAGCACTTTTTCTACTCTCCTGGATTCATGCTGCACCTTGTTGTACACTGTACATCTGCTGCAGTTGTACACATTCAGGAGCATTCTATGTTGTCTTGAACACAACCTACTAAGGTGAATGCACAATTGGAATTTATTCCCTCTATTCTTAACAGATAAGACCCTATTGTGGTTGATTTTTCCACAGAATTTTTCCTTGTAGCTCTAATGGGCTCAACTCGAGTATTGGGTATAATCAGGGGTGAACCTAGCCTCTGTGCTGCCTGAGGCGAACTGCAAAATGACGCCCTCCCCTCCCCCCAGAAAGTCTTTTTTCAATTGGTAGAAATAAATCTAGTTTGCACAGATTTATATCTACCCTGTAAAATGAAATGAGGACAATAGTGGATATTTTAATTTAGAGAAATAGAGAAAAAGTTGTTCAAACACATGTATGTCAGCGCCATCACACACATACAAGGAAGGACCACACGGACGAATCCAGAACAAGGGTCATTAATGGTAATGGCAGGATTGGCTCAACCATACAGACACACAATGGCTGGCAGAGTGGTGGTCCTGTAGGCAGACACAGTCCTGCAACCTGAAGCGTGCTGAGCATGTGAGCCGGTATCAAAGGTGAGAATACAAGCTTTGACATATATGTACTTCAAAAGGTAGTGAAGGGGTTAAATTACACTATATATACAGCACAGATATACTGGACAACACATGCTCATTACATACACATCATATACTCACACAGACACACACATCATACATGTCTTAGGGCCACGTCACACACACAGATATCTGTGCAGATATTGGTCACAGATCTCTGGTTGCAGTGAAATCAGGGACACATTGCTCCATTTTGTGGCCGTGTACAAATAGAACAATTTGTCCATGATTTCACTGCAACCAGAGATATGCGAACAATAGCTGCACAAATATCTGTGTGTGTGACATGGCCCTAAGTTATATAACAGATGCTCAGCAGGTACACATCATATACACAGCATATGGATGCTGCAGAAGTGTATATACACACACTTCACTCAAAAGATATCTAAACACACACACACAAAGCAACTCATACACAGCTCCCACACAAAACTCACACACAGACAAGCAGCTCACACACACAACTCCCACACACAGACACGCAACTCACACACAGACACAACACACAGTTCACACACACACAGCTCACACACAGACACGCAACTCAGACACAGCTCACACTCAGACACAGCTCACACACACACAACTCCCACACACAGACACGCAACTCACAGACACAACACACACAGTTCACACACAACACACACACAGCTCACACACACAACTCACACACAGCTCACACACAGACACGCAACTCACACAGACACGCAACTCACACACAGCTCACACTCACACACAGCTCACACACACAGCTCACACACAGACACGCAACTCACACAGACACGCAACTCACACACAGCTCACACTCAGACACAGCTCACACTCAGACACAGCTCACACACACATGCAACTCACACACACACGCAACTCACACACAACACACAGCTCACACAACACACACACTCAGCTCACACAACACACACAGCTCACACAACACACACAGCTCACACAACACACACAGCTCACACAACACACAAACTCAGCTCACACAACACACAGCTCACACACATGCAACTCACACACAACACACACAGCTCACACAACACACACAGCTCACACAACACACACACACAGCTCACACAACACACACAGCTCACACAATACACACACAGCTCACACAACACACACAGCTCACACAACACACACACACAGCTCACACAACACACATAGCTCACACACACACAGCTCACACAACACACACATCTCACACAACACACACACACAGCTCACACAACACACACACACAGCTCACACAACACACACACAGCTCACACAACACACACACAGCTCACACAACACACACAGCTCACACAACACACACACAGCTCACACAACACACACACAGCTCACACAACACACACACACAGCTCACACAGAGCTCACACAACACACACAGCTCACACAACACACACAGCTCTCACAACACACACAGCTCACACAACACACACACACAGCTCACACAACACACACAGCTCACACAACACACACACAGGTCACATAACACACAAACTCAGCTCACACAACACACACAGCTCACACAACACACACACACAGCTCACACAACACACACAGCTCACACAACACACAGCTCACACAACACACACATAACACACACAGCTCACACAACACAGCTCACACAACACACAGCTCACACAACACACAGCTCACACAACACACACAGCTCACACAACACACACACACAGCTCACACAACACACACTCAGCTCACACAACAAAACACAACACACACAGCTCACACACAGCTCACACAACACACACATACACACACAGCTCACACAACATACAGCTCACACATCACACACAGCTCACACACAGCTCACACAACACACACACACAACTCACACAACACACACTCAGCTCACACAAATCTCACACACAGCTCACTCACAGATTATACAGATACCTCACACAGTCCTCTGTGCTGTTTGTACATGTGCAGCTTCACATGCTCACAGCCCCTGGGCCCCAGCCCCCAGGTACCAGCCCCTCACTCCCTGGCCAGCAGTAAATCTGTCACCTTGTGACCTGGAGCTTCTTATCATCGGTATCTCAGCACAGGAGGCTGCTCTCTGATCTTTGTCGGCTCTCACTTCTTCCCGCGCCATGCAGGAGAACATGAGCACCCCCTGCAGATGCCTCCCCTTCCTTCACCAGCAGGTGGCGCCGCCTGAATCAGGCCACTCACATTGCCTCATCATTGATTCGGCCCTGGGTATAATGGAAGTCAATTAGTGATGGGCAGTCCGGCTCTATGCCCACATACTGCCATTCAAAAACTTTAAGTGGCTATTACTGTGGTATGGGCTCCCATCATTCACTGAAGGGAGCTTGCTCTTTGTGTCAGATCATTTACAAATGACACATCTGAACACCCACAATACTTAATACTGAGTGAACCCATGCACCCTGATACTCAAACGAGTACTGAACATAGGTGAGCACCCTGGCTCATCATTAGTCACTACATAGTGACATTTATTGGGTTATTACTTCTCCTGGTGCTAATATGCCTGATTGTTAACTCCTGTCACTGTCATTGATCCCATCACCCTTGTATTGCCCAATCTAAATAATAATACCATTGCTTTTGAGAACCCCTGGGTTTTTACCATGGAGTGAGTTGGCAAATGCCAAATCCCTAAGGGTTTAAAAATGACTATTAGATTATTCACTGGGACTTGATAGGTGCTGTAGTATGTAGCATGGAGGCCATGTTAAAGAGGACCTGTCACCCCCCTGGTGCTTGGCAAACTGAATGCAGCACTGAATGCAGTGTGTCAGCTCCATTCAGGGAAGGGGTCCCCCATGTATCTAGCCCCCTTGTAAGCTGTTAAAAAGACCTTATAAAGTGTGTAGATAAGGATTCCAGAGGGACTTACTCAGTAATGAGTCATCGCTGCTCCCTGGTGTCCTCCCAACCTCCAGTCCTCTTTGTGCCATCTCCAGCCCTCTCTTGTTCAGCCTCCTGTATGTGTCATTGCTTAGGGCTGGAGGTGGCACAGAGAGGGCTGGAGGCGGAAGGACACCAGCAACAGCGATGACTCATTACAGAGTAAGTCCCTCCAGACTCCTTATCTGGACACTTTATAAAGTCTTTTTAACAACTTACAGGGGGGACTAGAGACATGAGGGACCCACTCCCTGAATGCAGCCGACACACAGTATTCAGCGCAGCATTCAGTTAACATAGCACCAGGGGGTGACAGAGTCCACATACAGTCCAAAACAAAGCTTCACAATTCACTTTTAAAGAGACATAATAAAAAATGACAACTTTCCATAGACAAGATTAGATTGTATTCAATGGAGTGCTACCTGCTTTCCTCATGCACAGATTGTCGCTTTCTTATCTTTCCTTTTGACTCAACGTATTTAAAGATTTCAAGTAAAATATAATTTTGTTGCACTCCATTTGTAGATGTTTATATTATATGTTCCTGTCCGTAGCCACCCAGTGGCTCTTCTGATATGAATTGCAACCTGACCACTAATAGTTTATCTAGCATGGTGCAACAATGCATTGAATTTTCATTTTGAGAAATTGGAGACCCTAACAAAAATTGCAGAAAGGAAATGGTGCACACATCTGTATTTTGTAGTTTATGCAGGTGAATTACACAAAACCCTATAGAATTATTGCCATACGCCACTCACAGTAGTCAATAGCATTTCCTAGTGGTAGTAGTCAAAGCAGGGGAATATGAGTAACACCAGTAGTATCTATTAAGCAGTATACTACTTTAAAATATAAAAAAAACAGCAAGTGAGCAAATAATCTAGAATTCTAAAAATAAAAAAGGCTTAAGTACAAGAATATAAATAGGGTACTTGGTGACATTGATATGATCATATAAATGGGGTCACCTTGTCATTGGTGGGACAGCTCACACATTTATATGATCATATCAATGTCACCAAGTACCGTATATACTCGTGTATAAGCCGAGTTTTTCAGCCCAACAATTGGGCTGAAAAGTCCCCCCCTCGGCTTATACAAGGGTCAATACGGTAGGGGCTGAAAATAAGACAGGGGGGGCAGGGGAGGGCACTGCACAATATACATTACCTTGTCCGGGGCTGTTCCGCTCCTCTCCTGGTCCGCGGCGCGGTTCCGGGTCCAGTTCCATGATGATCGGTGCGGTCCCCGGCCGACTTTCTGCTTCCATCTGTAATCTCCACCCAGGTCAGGCCCTGCACCAATGAGAGCGCAGGACCCATGCCGTCAATCACCGCCCAGACGCGGCCAGATGACGTTGGGGCCTCTGATTAGCCCGACGTCATCAAGCCGCGGCGCCTTGATGACGTTCGGCCAATCAGAGGCCCCAACGTCATCTGGCCGCGTCTGGGCAGTGATTGACGGCACGGGTCCTGCGTAGGGATGGGCGAATCTACTCGCTAGGACTCGTTACTCGGCGAGTAGTAAGGGACTCGCAGGACTCGGTACTCTGCGAGTTTCCCAGTGATTACTCGCACGAGTCCAATGCAAATCAATATCAATCCTAGTTTTGTCAGAAACGCTGACAAAACTAGGATTGCCTTTGTTTGCATTAGACTCGGCTACTGTGCCAGTGATAGCAGGGAAACTCGCAAATAACTGCTGTTACATTGTGAGCCGAGTCCAGCTGTCTTCTCTGTGCAGCTCCAGGGTCCTAGAGCCCGCCTGCTCACAGAGATGATGTAGCAGTGCTGAGATTGTTCTCAGTCTGCTCATTTCCTGTGCATAGACATCTATATTTATGCACAGGGGATGTAGCAGAGAGGACATCGCGTTTTGAACTGCGTCGGACGGAAGAGGATTTTTTTAATTAAAGATTGAGTCCCTAATGGCTTTTTTTTTTATTTCAAATAAAAAATTTTCTCTGTGTTGTGTTTTTTTAACCCTTTATTGGAGATTCTTAGTGGCTGGGTCAAACGTGGCCTGACATTAAGAATCTCGGGCTTAATACCAGCTTGTATAACAAAGCTGGTATTAACCCCTTTATTACCCAGCGTGCCACCGCCACCAGGGCTGCTGGAAGAGCGGGTTCAGCGCCAGAGGATGGCGCTTCAATGAACGCGCCATCTTCTGGGGCGGCTGCGGGCTGCAATTTGCAGCGGGGGGTGCCCAGAAAGCTTGGGCATCCCTGCGCTGCGGATTCCAGCCCCCATCTGCTTAGCTGTACCTGGCTAGACATAGAAATTGCGCGGAGCCCCACGCATTTTTTTTTTTTATTATTTAATGAATTTCAGAGTCGGAGTCTCAGAGTTGGAGTCTTAGAGTCGGAGTCGCCTCAGAGTCGGAGTCGCCTCAGAGTCGGAGTCGCCTCGGAGTCGGAGTCGTCTCGGAGTCGGAGTCGTCTCGGAGTCGGAGTCATCTCGGAGTCGGAGTCGGAGTCGTCTCGGAGTCGGAGTCGTCTTGGAGTCGGAGTCGGAGTCGTCTCGGAGTCGGAGTCGTCTCGGAGTCGAGTCGGAGTCGGAGTCGTCTCGGAGTCGGAGTCGTCTCGGAGTCGGAGTCGTCTCGGAGTCGAGTCGGAGTCGGAGTCGTCTCGGAGTCGGAGTCGTCTCGGAGTCGGAGTTGTCTCGGAGTCGGAGTCGTCTCGGAGTAGGAGTCGTCTCGGAGTCGGAGTCGTCTCGGAGTCGGAGTCGTCTCGTTGTCGGAGTCGTCTCGGAGTCGGAGTCATCTCGGAGTCGTCTCGGAGTCAGAGTCGTCTCGGAGTCGAAGTCGGAGTCGTCTCGGAGTCGTCTCGGAGTCGGAGTCGTCTCGGAGTCGGAGTCGTCTCGGAGTCATCTCGGAGTCGAGTCGGAGTCGTCTCGGAGTCGGAGTCGTCTCGGAGTCGGAGTCAAAAAAATGCGTGGGGCTACGCGCAATTTCTATGTCTAGCCAGGTACAGCTAAGCAGCTGGGGGCTGGAATCCGCAGCGCAGGGATGCCCAAGCTTTCTGGGCACCCCCCGCTGCAAATTGCAGCCCGCAGCCGCCCCAGAAGATGGCGCGTTCATTGAAGCGCCATCCTCTGGCGCTGAACCCCGCTCTTCCAGCGGCCCTGGTGGCAGTGGCACGCTGGGTAATAGAGGTTAGGGCCAGCTTTGTATTATCAGCTGGCCCTAAGCCCGAAATTTATGGCGGTCACGCCAATATTAGACATGACCGCCATGAATTTCTATTAAATTGTTTTAAAAAAAACACAACACAGAGAAATTTTTTTATTAGAAATAAAAAAAAAAGCCATTAGGGACTCCATCTTTAATTAAAAAAATCCTCTTCCGTCCGACGCAGTCCAAAACGCGATGTCCTCTCTGCTACATCCCCTGTGTATAGATATAGATGTCTATGCCCAGGGAATGAGCAGACTGAGAACAATCTCAGCTCTACTACATCAGGCAGCAGGCAGGCTCTAGGACCCTGGAGCTGCACAGAGCAGACAGGACTCTTATCTGTGCGAGTTTCCAAGCCAGCGATTACTTACAAAGTAAACGAGTCCAATGCAAATAAATGACAAAACTAGGATTGCTTCAGGCTGAAGCTTCCGAGACACATCTGCGATTTGTAAATCTCACACTACTCGCTATTACTCGCTTCCCCATTCATTAACATTGGACTCGCTAGACTCGCAACGAGTAGCGAGTCCTGGGCTCGGACTCGCTAGAGTCAAGCGATTAGGAGTAATTTAGGATTCGCCCATCACTAGTCCTGCGCTCTCATTGGTGCAGGGCCTGACCTGGGCGGAGATTACAGATGGAAGCAGGAAGTCGGCCGGGGACCGCACCGATCATCATGGAACTGGACCCGGAACTGCGCCGCAGACCAGGAGAGGAGCGGGGACAGCACCGGACGGCCGGAGGAGCGGGACATGACAGCGGGGGACAGCACCGGACAAGGTAAGAAACGGTGCATATGTGTGTATGTGTGTGTATGTGTGTGTATGTATGTATGTGTATATGTGTGTGTATGTATGTGTGTGTATGTGTATGTGTGTGTGGATGGGGCTGGGGCTGCTGTATATACCACTGGGAGGCTGCTGAATATACCACTTGGAGGCTGCTGTATATACCACTAGGAGGCTGCTGTATATACCACTGGGAGGCTGCTGTATATAACACTAGGAGGCTGCTGTATATAACACTAGGAGGCTGCTGTATATACCACTGGGAGGCTGCTGTATATACCACTAGGAGGCTGCTGTATATACCACTGGGGAGGCCTATATACCGCACTGCTGGGGGCTGTATACCTGTGCTGGGGTCCACCCTCGGCTTATACAAGTCAATAGGTTTTCCCAGGTTTTGGGGGCAAAAGTATGGGGGTCGGCTTATACACGGGTCGGCTTATACACAAGTATATACGGTATTCATTATATTCTTGCATTTTTATTTTTATCATTTTGGGGTATTTGCTCACGTGCTTTTCTTGTTTTTTCTATTATGAGGCCAGTGTGAACTTGCACCACTGCATAGTTTCACCTTAGTTCAAGCCCTGGTTTTTATTACTTTATAATATAGTAAATTTACAAATGCAAAATATGTATTATAATAGACTTTACAGTAGTTGAATGATAAGGGAAAAAAACAAGAATAATGAGGGAATAATTAATCCCCTTAAAAGAATCTAATCATTTGCTCGTCTCTAATCTTCAGAAAGAATTATAGTCTGGAAGAGGGAGCAATAATTGTTGTCAAAAGATGGACTAGATTTGTATGAAAAGGACCAATGTCTATTAGACCAAATGATAGGAGAAATTGTAATTAAAAGACAAAGTAAGACAGATGAGAGAATCAATAGATGAACCAGGAGAGGAAAATTAAAGAAGCTTCACTTAAGTTAATGACACGTAAAAAATAAAACGCTGTGAAGTCTGAGCAGTCACCATTTAAATAAATGATCAGTCAATGACTTTATTACATGGCACAAGGTTGTCATAGCACAGAAACTAAAGTGGGGCTGAAAGACCATGCCAGCATTCGAGCAAGGGAAAGTGAATGATTGAGCACCCAATTCAATTATTTCTAAGGATATAGCTATTGGAAGCTTGATGTGGTCATGATTAGAGATGATTGAATTGATTGGCAGAAAATTGACTTCCTGCAAATTCAAACTATAGTTCAATTTCCATAGGTCACCCAAAACAAAGACCCAACACTATTTCCCGCACTGCTGATGAGTTACAGAGCTCGAGACATGGTCACTTGGGCTTCATCATTTTACTCTCCAGCTATAACATCACACAACATGGCCCAATCAATGAGAGTGACTATAGCAGCAAGTATAAAGGGCCGGGGCTGGCCAAACAGCACCATTTTATACTTGTAAAGATAGAGGTAATATTTAAGGATGAGCAAGGACCTCACTATTCAGACTCGCTATACTCACAACGAGTAGGTCCCGGTACTTGGTACTCGTTGCGAGTATAGCAAGTCCGAATACTTTCCAAGTGTATCTATTGATACACTGCGAAAGTACCCTAAAAGTGAATAAAAGTTGTTAAAAATAATAAAATTACATACTCACCTGTCCGACGCCGGCACCAGGAATGTCCCTGAAGACCTGCGATCACTGGACAAGGACCTGTGACTTCCAGCCAATCAGATGGCCGGTAGCGATCTGGCCAATTAAATGGCGACACGTCACAAGCACGTGATCGCTAGAGGCCACCTGATAGGACCTTGCAATCTGGCCAATCAGGTGGCCTCTAGCGATCACGTGGTTGTGCCGTGTCGCCATCTGATTGGCCAGATCGCTACCGGCCATCTGATTGGCTGGAAGTCACAGGTCCTTGTCCGGTGATAGCGGGTCTGGGACGGTCGCGGTGCAGGCGTCGGACAGGTGAGTATGTAATTTTATTATTTTTAACAACTTTTATTCACTTTTAGGGTACTTTCGCAGTGTATCTATAGATACACTGCAAAAGTAATTGGACTACTCGCTACTCCCGAGTACTCATAAGATACTCGGAGAGTAGCGAGTAGCCGAATACCACTACTATTTGGCGAGTTCCGACTAGTAGCAAGTATACTCGCTCATCCCTAGTAATATTACATAGCTCATTCCAGATAGGGATAGAGAAAAGTCTAAATCTGAATGTATTGTGGTACTGTACTAGTGTTGAAAAATATTAAGATGGGGATAACAGACATTTTGTTAATGCTAATCTAAAGATTCAAGTGAGCCAGGGAGGTGCTAGAACTTCATAGTAATGTAAGAGTGAATTCATCGACATGTTATATACTGCAGTAATAGCACCTCAATAGCAGCCTTTAAAAAAATAATTCATACACTGCAATTGGAAATTAGGAGGGCAATTTAACAGTTTGCCTAATTTTGCTAGTAAAAAGAAATCATGAAATATAGGCTTGTATGTCACAGAAAGGAAAACAATATTTTTTAATACAAATTACAAATCTGTCTAACCTAAAAAAGTGTGCCTGTTATTATAAATTGTCATTTTTTGCACACTTCTTTGTTGTAAAACACCAATATTAGACCCACACACACTGTCCAAAAGCAGCTCTTGGTTACCACAATTTGCATGATATCAAAACAGAAAAAAGTAGTTATCAGTTCTCTTTAATCCAGGGTAATGTTCTACCAATTCATGTACAATGTGCAATGCATGGTAATGAAACTGCAAAAATGGATGAAATCTAGGAATCTGAAATGCTTGTATTAAATCACTTTTTTTTTCAAGAATCCATTAAAAGTGCAAAAGTGCAAAAATGTGCTAAACAATATGTATATTTCTAATGTGTTTTATGTATTTTGCTCCATTACATATTTGCTTTTTTAATGAATTCTTAAAATAGAATTTTATTTTATACAAGTTTTCTGGGATTGCTGGATTTTATCCATTTTTGCAGGTATAATCATTTACCATCCATTTTTCCAATTCATACAATTTTTATTAACATTTAATCAGCAAAATCAAAAGAACAAATATAATATAATAAAAAAGAAAATAAAATATAGATTGATGCAAATTAAACAAAGTAAAATAGGATAAAATAAAATTAAAAATAATACAAACTATATACAAAAATATATACAAAAACATACAGGAACCCAAGAAATAAAATACATTAAAAGTACAATTAAACCAAGTTATTTAATAACCCATCAACAACATCTCATACATTTAACACTAATATCTAACAATTTGTGCCAAGATTAAGCCATTTTCCTAGTCAGGTAAGGCCGGCTTCACACCACGCTTTTTGGGATCCTGGGCTGTCCAGTGTGAACCGGACAGCCCCGTATCTGATTTGGCCACTATTATAGCCATAGGGCGCTGGATGGGGCCAGATGGCAGCTATTTGACATTTGTTTTGCTGTGTGTCAGGCTGGATCTGGGGGATTTCATTTTTTGTCCTGGCTACAAAATCGGAACTTGCAGCTTATTTTGTGTCCGGGCAAAAATCGGACAAAATCAGATCTTCCCGGATTTAGAACGATCCGGTGCACCATAACATGGGAGCCTATGGGCGCAGGATTGCCCCGGATCCAACAAAAAATCAGGCCAGTTCCAGGGTGTTGAACGAGCATCGGCTTTGAAATTCAAGCCGTGATCGTTTAGCACCTGAACAGCGCAGCTAAAAGTACTGCCGGATGAAATTTCAGCACTTGGAGAGCTCCACTGCTGAAATTTCAGCACTTGGACATCAGCAGCCGCGCGCAGGGAGGATACCAGCAGAAAACAGGATCGGAGGGTATATTTGCCCTCTGGTTGTGTTTTGTCTGGGGCAGTCGGGTTCTGTCTGGTGCTTCCTGCAAAACACCGGACAGAACCTGACAGCAAATAAACTTTTTGTGAAGCCAGCCTAAGTTGAAGTCTTGGGCATTAATTAGGCTATAATTGCATGTAAGAGCTCCAAAAGGATTCAATACAAGTTTTATACTAGTATTGTGATGTGATTCACGGTAAATTCATTCAGCATGAAACAAAACTCTTGAGACGTTAAGGAATTCAAAAGGCAAAAAGGCCTAAAGGAACAAAGCCCCAATAGAACTGACCCCTATCTAACAGGTTAATAAAACTTAACTTTTATCACACTACATAAAAATAATTATTTTGTGGGATATTAAATTAAAATAACCATCCTTATTTGCCATGCATAAATAGATTGTTCATTATAGTGGCAAAAGCTGTTACTTATTTTCTAATGTATTAGAGATAGCCCCCTAAACTACGATCAATAGGGAGTAAATACAGGGCATATAAAATATCTTAACATGCAGCACATGTCCCACCGATATGTTTCACCAAAGCATCGGCGTCATCAAGGGATTGGACAGTAGCATGAAACATTTTTATGTAGTTTAATAAACATTACACTTTATTGGCCTGTTAGAGAGGGATCAACTCTAGTGGGGCTTTGTCCCTTGAGGTCTTTTGAAATGATTAATAAATTCTTTGTTCTGCTCTCCCTATACAGGCCCTGGGCAAATGAAGCTAAACAGGCAGCTAAACCGGGATTCTGAGTCCAAAAGGAAGACTGTTGCTGAAGTCTGTGTCATTTATTGAACACAGTAGTATGATTTGGCTAAACTGGCGACATTTAGGATACATATAATCAGTGCATGAATGATACAGCAGAAAAATAAATTTCACAAAGTAATTATATAATATGCATACAACACCTAAATAAGACTGGGTCTAACTTAGAATGCAACAGACTAGACTAACATATGGAGCAGTTAATGGCTGCAGCCAACATAAATTCTTACCAGCAATACTATCAGAAGAGGGAATAAAATGGGGGATGTCTTCATGTATGAAGCATGAAGAGAAAATGGAGACTGAACTAACATGATGCATTGCAAAAGGGAGGAGAATGAGAGACATATAAAATAGAAAACTGATGCTAATAAAAGGTTCAGCCACTAGAGGGAGCTAAAGTACTTTGAAACAATCTAGTAAAGTAAATATAGGTATTACTATCAAGTAAACAATAAGAAACAACAGATTTAATGCTAGGGGCAGAACATCCTTCCCAGGTCATTTTTCTCTATTTGTGATTTAAAACTGTATAGAAAGTCAAACAGTTTGATCATCTTCAGTCAGTCGTAATCATTGCAAAGTGACCAATCAATGAAGTGTAAGTAAATTATGACATATAATAATTCGGCAACTACGGTTAACTCTGTCATTGAAAGGCACAATCAGTTAAACTTTTGATAGCTTCAAAAAACAAAGTTTGTTATTCACCATAAAATGGTAATGAGCTGAGCCTCTAAAAGCCTATTAGGATTTTGCAGTAAAGTAACATTTTCAGTAAAAAGCTGCATTAAGTCTCACAGGGATCGTTACTACATGGTACTGCCACAAATTGGAAACACTAACAAGTGCAATGTAGATTTTTTGTTTGCGCTTGAATATAAAGTTATTTCAAAACCATCAAGTATCAGGCATCAAACATTATGATGTACATTTTGAGAGTTATAGCTATGAGGTTTTCAGTCCAGTAGAGCAGTGACAGATTGGAGCTATCCATGGTCCTGAATTAATGCCAGTCTTTGTATAGTACTAGGATAAAATACATCATTAAAGTGCTCGTTTTCTGTAATATCAACTGTTTTTCCAAGTTCTGGCCTTTTCTCTCCTTGTATAACATGGACATTGGGGACCTTGAATTATAATGTTATGATTTCAGCCTTGTAGCAAGCAATACACACAGATGTCTAAGCCACACGTCTACTCTTGTTCAGAGCACAATGCAGGCTCTGACCTTCCCATTTCCATGAAAGATACACAGGGATGTATTACTGCTGAGAGTTAATATACATTATATAAATTACTTAGTCATCTAATACATGGTAGGATCACCAAACATTGTAAATGTATATGTAATGTAATATAAGCAGTATCCCTAGTGTCTATATTAAAATATATTCAATATACTTTTCAAGTTTGTAAATTGGTCATGGTATGATGTCTGTGATGGACAAAGGAGCTTTTTTCACTTCATATTCAATGATGCCAGTGCTCACTTCAACATCTGATGTTTCAGTATAGACAGTACTTTTTAGATGAAGGGTTGCTTCCTACTTGGACAAATCCCTTCTCATTCCCCATGTGCGCCTCCAAAAAATAAAATAAAAAGCCTATACTCACCTACGGTGCTGGTGTGCTTCCAGGTATATAGGAACTCGCATTCCCAGGGCCACCATGACATTGTTATGACACATGAGCCCTGCAAACAACCCCCACCGGCTTCCTTGTCTCCACCTTCGGACAGTTAAGTACTTAACATGAAGTGAGCCCTGTAACTGCTGCTCACTGCCTGGTAATTTCTCCTGTGTCCGAAGGAAAGGAGAAGAAATCTGTCTTTGATTTGTCACAGGGCTGGCATATATTAATAATAATAATTTTATATATATGACGCCAACATATTCTGCATCACTTTACAATTAAGAATAACAATGTCAAGTTGCCCTGAGAACGAATTCTGACATTGCTGGAACCATTCAGCCACCGGAGGTGAGTATATGACACAAGAAAATAACATTTGCATTGTTTGTTGGAGTGCTAAGGCACACAAGGGGCAAAGATTAGAGTGTTTAAGTGCAAACCTTTATTAAAGGCTCAGTATGTGCCACAACATGTTTCGATAGCCAACTGCTATCTTATTCAGGTAGTATCAGGTTATACTTGTGTGCAAATTTTTTTTTCTTGTTTCACATACAGTTCCCTTCTGTGGGGGTGAGTGGTGGGAGCTGCTTGACAACACCGTTCTAAATCTGGAGTAAAGGACATGCCCTGATTTTAATAGGAAACACACATTCTGGTCACGTGGTCGGGACCCGTAACCACCACTGGGAGGATCTCTGTGCCTTGGTGTTTTGAAGCATTCCCTCATCACCAGCTCTCCTCTAACTGCCTTAACCAGGGTTATGCACGGTTGCACAACCTGTTTGGTGAGTAGCCACACTTTTGGCAACTTTAATCTTAATCTCAAGTCCTTCTCATGGTGTGCTCCTTGTTTTGTTTTTCTTCCATGGAGGTGAGTATAGGCTCTTTTTATTTTTATGGGAGCACTTATGGGGAATTAAAAGGGGTTGTGCAAGTAGTGGACAGCCCCTTTAAATAATAGTGATAAACGAGGGTGCTCGGCACTGCTCGATACCCAATCGAGGATTGGGGTGTTCAGGCATGCTTGCTACTCAGCCGTGTATCGAGGTCAAGCTTGACTCCACATTCAACATGTTTTGCAGCTGTTTGAAAGCCAAGCAATGTGCAAGGATTGCCTGCCATACAATGTAATGCTGTCATCATGTTGGCTACTGGCATTACTGTGATTTGCTGGTCATATTGAGTGAACAAGTCTTATGTAATCCAGTGGCGCGATGCTCATCTCACTGCAGCTCAGGGAGAAGAGGAAGATAATTAGAAAATCATGGTATGATAGAATATTGGAATTGGAAAGGTCCTCCAGGGTCATCGTGTCTAAACCCTTGCATAATGCAGCATTCAGAAAGCCATGTCAGACAAATGTTTGCCCAGCCTCTGTTTGAAGACTTCCTTTGAAGGAGAAACACACCACCGCTCTTGGCCGCCTGTTCCATTCATTGATCAGAGCAAGCATATAGGCAGGGTTGTACACTTGCACCCCTTAGTCCCTTTCATGGGGCATTACTAAAGGGTGATTTTAGCCTTGTTTAATCAAATAAGCAAATAAATAATGAAAAATATGCATGCAAAGTCCCCACTATACAGTACTTGAGGTAAAGGTAAAGAAGACAGTTGTGAGCTGGAATTACCTGGTTGGGAAGGTCCATGGTTATTTTGCCCTTCCCAACCTAAACATACATGTCTGCAGCCACCTCAGAATTGGTACATTACATTAGATGCGCCAATTCTGTCATTTTGCCTGGCTCTTTAATAGTGCCCTGGGGTGATGGCAATAGAAGTAATATTTTTTGGGGATTAATGTCAGCTGTATAATGTCACTTGACATCAAGCCCAGGGGTTAGTAATGGAGAAGTGTCTAGCTGACATCCCCATAACTAACCCAGAAAGTCTGAAGAGAGAAAATACTCAAATAAATGTAATTGAAATAAATGTTCCTGACCCTTTTCCTGTGTAATGCCTGATGAGACGCCAACATCTCTAATACCGAGAGACTGGCAACCACAGCATACTCACCCCCCCCGGCAGTTGTGCAGTGTTTGCCTGGGCTCTGACTGCTGCTTCCTGCTCCTATGGTCTGCACATGGTACACAGGTCTGCTGACTGTGCGCGTGGCACTTCTTTGCCTCCTAAAGGGCCAGCATGCCATACCTAGAAATTCTTCTCAGCATGAGAAGCACAGGGTATTTATGGAACCTTCTCCTGAAGGGAGGTGCTTTGGTAACGCTATCTATATAGGATTTCCTCTGAGTTTTTTGAGGAAGAAGTGAGGAAGCACTTCGAAATATGTTGAAATAATCCATCTGCATTGCATTACCCAATATTTTGGACTTTCATCTGTTCTACAGCGGTGCAGAATATTATCCACAGACAGTTTATCTGAGATTGTAGCTCCAGTTTTAAGCTTAGCTGTTAGATTAAGTTTAGCAGTTAGCATGCTGGGTGTGGGACCCTGATTGATCTGACATTTTTGACCTTTTATCATTTGGTGGGTGATAAGCCTTTTAAGTGAATGGAAAAAAAAATCACAGAAAGTGCAAAAACAACTGGAAAAAGTTGCAAAACAGCTGAATCCTCTTTGATCAATAGCTATTGATTGAGATTTATGGCTAAGGGTTTCTTCTGCATAGACTCGGGAAATGTACATTTGATTCAAGCAGACTGTATAAAACCCAATTTCGGGTCAATGCAGTCTCTGATGAAGCTGCTGATTGCTACACAATTGGTCCAAGCTGTTGTGACCTCAAATCGACCAATGTATAGCATTATTAAGCATTATTGCTGTAGTCAGTGTTTATTACTTACTACTGGGAACTGCTCTTCTATATAGGCTTCATTGCTTCCATCATACAATTACATTTGTTTTCTGACCAATGCTGCAATCCTCAATATGTAAAGATATGGATTCTTTCATGTGCTGCCGGTCAATAATGACAACTGGGATATTTCATGAAGGTTTATTGGCCTACAGGTTTTGTAACTCTCTTGCTACTTCATCATTATGATGTGAGCCTTAAAGAAGTAGCGAGAGAGCTATGAAATGCGTAGGCCAATAAACCTTCATGAAATATCCCGATTGTCATTATTGACTGGCAGCACATGAGAGAATCCATATCTTTACATAGTGAGGAATTTTTATCAGAAGTTAACACGTGCAGCAGCCATTGTTTGCATGTGGATAGTGGTTGTGACTCTCACAACCCTCTAAGATGAGCGCATCCATTAGCACAATCTTTTCATATAAATGTGAGATAACACCCTATTTTACACTCCTTTTTCCAGTTTAATACTGGATACAAGCAAAGGAACATACAACAAAACAAGGTTTCACAAATAATTAATTGAAAAATACTAACTTGGCAGAGGAGGACACTACAGCTTCTAATTGAATGAGTGTTCATTCTATTTCATTAATAGGGCAAAGTTAATTATTTAAATAGGGGCTGCTAAGAAATGAATGAAATTATTGGCTACTTTAAATCAACTGCTGGTTGGACCTTTGATGAAGAGAACAGCATAGGATACAGGTAGGCTGTTACAAGATACATATAGTGTATGTCAGAAGAGTAGTGTAAAGAGAATTAATATAGTGGCCAACTGCGACAAAAGCACGATAGCTAAATATAAAATCAATGATGTGGATAAAGTAATTTTCTCTTTTATTATAAATCTGTTTTCATATTTCATCCTTTATCCCTTTGTACAATCTGTAATCTGGAAATACAATACGAAGAATGGATTTCTTTCATTTGTTCTAAGTATCTGAAAAATACCAGTCATTTGTCACTATGCACTGTGTGGGTATGTACACACAATGTCCTTTACAATCTTGCATAGCCACCAAGTTTTTCAAGGCAAAGACATTTCAGGAAAATGACGATGGTGTTTTTCCTGAATCTTCTATTAAGGCCGGAGACAGACTGAGCAAGACGCATTCGATATACTCCCATGAATCTTGCATGCCTCACCCGGCACGACTGCCATCTCTCTGGACCAGGAGCATGTCAGCTGCATGTATTTTTATGGAGCTTATGTGCTCCTACTCAGAGAAGCAGGGGCCGTTCCAGGTGACTCATGCAAGGATCTTGCATGCATCTCGCTCAGTTTGTCTCTGGCCTAAGACATCTTTTCTGTTGGCTTTGCTACTGGTATCTTTTTTGCTATTGTGTCGCCCGGGGCAGTGGGATACTCAGTTATCCGGGCCCTTTTCTGCTGTGGTCGGGGGGATAATGTCACTGGTAGCCTGCCCGAACCCGTGACCCCAGGAAACTGACTTTTGAGAAGGGGGTAATTGGAATGGTAGAAATAATAGTTTATAATGTAGTTCTCGTGACACCTCCCTCAGCTTCTGGTGATTAAGGGCGATGGTATAGCGGCCTTGATGGTACAGCTCCCTGAAGGTGGAGCTAACCCTCAGGGGCAGGGATGCATCGGTGATGGTAAGAGTGCTGGTAATGGATGGATGGAAGAGCAGGGACCTGGCCGGATGGTTGGATGATGGAACAGTCTCTGAGGATGACAGAGACGTGGGGAAGGAACTGACACACACACCGCTGGTTGCACTTTACCTTTTTACTGGTGTTGAAGCAGGTAAATCGTGCAGAGTACCACCGGGTGTTCAGGATGCACTTCTGGGTCTCCACAGCGAGTGGGTAAAAGGCCTCCTCTTTACTTTCCCTGTGTGTGTGTGAAGCCCCCGCCTGTGTACAACTTGGCTGGCCTCCTCTGCTCTTTCGTTCTCCTCCTGTGCTTTCGTCGGGATACCTTCTGCTGACTACCGCTGATTCTCTCCCTGCGATGCCTGGCTCCCTGGTACGTGACTGCGTAGGAGTCCGGGAGACTGAAGTCTCCATGGTTTTCCAGTGTTCTCCACTGGGCCTGGTGCACTCCAGTGGACGCGGACTCCGGTGTCCGGTGGTTGCTTGGGGGTGAACCTAACGTTGGCTCCTCGGTTCCCCCAATGTTCTGCCTCTTCTCCTTGCCTCTCAACCCCACTCTTGGGCCTTGCAGGGCTACTGGAGACTAGTAAGGATGACTGGCTCGGGCCTACTGCAGCACCGAACACCAGCATTTTTTTGCAACACTTGTAGCATCTGCACACAATCTGTCTAACTCCCAGCACCAGTATTTATAGGGGATCCTGCCTAAAAGCAGCAGGTTGGGCTCCCCTACTGTGCTGGGGTGGAAGGTGTTGTTTTGAACTGTGTACCCGCTGTGGAAACCCATCCATGCTGCGGGTGAGTCTGTGGGTACCTGTGGTTAGCAGGGCGCCACACTATCTTCTACGTATAAAATAATGGCACCTTCCAAATCACCGGACGAATGGTCCATTCATCAGAAGAAAGGTCATTTCTTTTCACCCCGATAATGGCTCTTGAAGACTGAAGACTAAAAAAAGGATATAAAAAAATTAACATTTGCACAGAAAGCAATTTTTTACATTGTTGTGCATTATATTTATTCTTTGTATTTTTTTTAGCGATTTTTAAGATGGGTTCCAGACAGTTGCCTACAATAAATGTTGTGTGCACAGTCCCTTTATGTGGTAAAAATTACCCAAGCCATATAAAAACTTAGTTATTAACCGTTTTGAGACAGTTTTTAAAACTGGGTGTAATCTGGGTATGTTATTTTTACAAATTAGGTTTAATCCTGATATATTATATGAAACGTTGTAAAACTTCACACACTGATAGAGGGTGAAGTGATAAGTAGAGTCAGTTCTATGACTGGTTTCACACTACCGATTTTTAGAATCCATGTGAATCCAGCTGAAACCATATGCATCCGCATCCATGTTCTGCCCCCTTAACTTTTAATGGGGTCGCAGAAACTTGTGGGTGCATCCAGTTCATTACGATTCCCCCTGATCCGGGTGTCCATGGTTTTTAACTGGAAATCATCAACACATTCTGAAACGTTTTTGGTAACCGTTTAAAAACCAAGAACACCCTGATCCAGGACAATAGGGGTTAAATTATATTGGTGTTCTATGGAATCCGGATCCAACGGAATCCTGATCTTGCAGAATACAGACACCGGATCCGTTTTTTTTTTACTGAGTTTGCCCAGATACCAGTTGCCCACATTCCAGTATTAAATGACACAACCACTAAAGGGGTAAATATCGCTGTCAATATCGCTGCTGCACGTGACGTTGCAGCGATATTGACGCATGTGACAGGGCGCATCAACCAGCGATAAATCGCTGGTTGATGATCGCCAGATGTTCAGACTGGAACGAAAACCTGGCAATGGTCGCTGTGTGTGACACCGGGAGATGCGATCAGCCAGCTCCCAGCGCCTCTCAGCAAGCGCTGGGAGCTGGTATCCAGGGTAAACTGCGGGTAACTAGGCAGAGCGCGCTGCCTAGATACCCAATGTATACCTTGGTTACCAGCCTTCTCTACTCACCGGTTGGTATCCAAGGTACACAGCGGGTAACTAGGGAGAAGGCTGGTAACTAAGGTATACATCGGGTATCTAGGCAGCGCGCACTGCCTAGTTACCCACAGTTTACCCTGGATACCAGCCTGCAGACATCGTGGAAACAATATTTAAATCATTTCAACGATGTCGCTGGTAAAATCATCGCAGGTGAGTCTACCTGTGTGACAGCTCACCAGCGATCAGCCGTCAATGTCGCCAGCGATCAGATCGCTGATGACATTGACGTGTGACGCTGGAATTAAGGAGCATGTAATTCTCCATCATATTTATCTAAAAACTAACACAACCTGATGCAACTGGATGCTCATGCACCGGTATTATCAATGATCCATGAGATGGATTGGTGATAATACTAGTGTGGGTGCATTCAACTGCATCAAGTTTAACAATTGGGGAGGATCCAGGGAGATGCAGGTTTTATCTGCATTCCCCCGTGTGATGGTGGATATGGTGGGTTATATTTAGTGCATTTTAAAAGTGTTGTGTTGATGCTATAGTGTGTATTCAGCCCTTTCCCCCTTTCTGTGTACTCATTATACTCCAGAGGGTCGAACAATTGAATTCCTGCCTTAAATTTTTGTACGACTCCCCATGGAGTGTGTCCATAGAATTGGGTTTGGATTGGATAGGTGGTTGGGGGAGGAGAGGGAGTAAGCTTTGAGTCATTCTGTGGACAGGCAGTACATGTTCAGTCTGTGTGTGTGGAATGCTGAGTTGAGGCCAGCTCCACATTAGGATTTAGAGAAACCTGGATTGCATGGACATACAATATTCTGATAGATTGTTTTATGGATTTTTATGTTTTCAAGCAATAAAGGTTCTTGGGCTGTTCACGCATCTCTTGCACTGTTGATTGTGGGTACCGGAAAAGGACCCAGTGACACCCCAGATTCTAAAAACCGGTAGTGTGAAACTATCATAAACAGAAGCTGTATAACTGAAGATTAGCCAATATTGAGTAAATTTGGTCAAAACAATGGCAACACAGCTACATGGAAAACTGGCTTTAAAAATTCCCCGTGTGATAGATCTCTTCTTTGGGTAGAACAATTGGGCAGTCATATGAATATGAAAATTAATACAAAAAAGTTGCTTTTAGTTTCCATAAGGCTTTTGAATGTGATTGGTTGATACAAGTGAAATAATTTATTTTCCTTCGCATTTGTTCTGATACTTTTCTGCTAATAAATTCACTTTTTTAGTGAAGTTCCCCATTAGTTCATATTTAGAGTACTCCAATATAGAAACAAGCATGATTAATCAAAGCTTTTATGCTTCTATTCTGATGCAAAAGAGTATGAATGTCGCCAAATTTTGGTGCAACTCAAGACTGTCACAAAATGTTGTGATGTTTACTGTTGTCGCGCCATTTTTGCTCAACTCCAACAAAGCTGGCAGGGCTATGGTGGAACTTATTGACTGACATACATAAAATTAATGTCAAGCGATGGTGTTTGCTATACCACATTCTTACCTCAGGAGTGACTGATGAAGAACTTGAGGTGAGGAGCACATGGAGGTTCGTGCCATATGTCTGATGATCCTGATTCATGAAAAGCAGTGCGGAGCATCCTATTCCAGCACATCTTCTCATCAAGACTCGAGTGAACAATGTCAATCTTAATGGATTGGCCCCATAGATATTAGTTAATAACACTGTCTGCCAGTTTAGGGACGCTTTAGTTCCTCCCATGGTCCCAACCAGGACCACCTTGTTCCCACTAAAAAACATCCATTTCCTGGTGCCGTTTTTTGCAAAACCACTCTTTTTTAACCCAAACTCAGGACAGTTGTCATTTATATAGAAACTATTAAATTTCTTATCCAGTCTACCAGCTGGGTTGTCATGCTCACCTTCAATAGGGGGAATGAAATATTGAAGAGATAAAGGCAAAAATAAATGATCCACCAATCCACTTAACATGGGGTTCATAATATTAACATGGGGTGCAGAAGTCCTTGAGAATTCACTTAGACCATGTTGATGTCTATTATTTTTCTTATTTATTTATTGGTCTTCAGCTTGATCTTTAGCCATGATGGATAAACGATCTGTAGAAGATCAATCTTGTGTGAGCCTAGATAGGTCCACCAGGGTCTTCTCTGCCATTGTCTTGACAGAATCAAGCTATTGGGTTGCTGTTTTTCCTCTTTGTCTTGCACCTTCTATTCTTCCTACCATAATGTCCTTCTCTAGGGATTTTTCTCTTCGTATGTCTATTATGCTGTTGGTGTGAGCTCAGTCTTATGCTTCATCCATAACGCAATTGGGCAGAAAGTCACTGCAATGTTTGTTGACTGGAACTACTGTACCGATAGTTACAACCCTGTAAATAAAGTGTACGGCCCCCTACTCATTAGGCCAAGTGATTTTACTCATGATTGTGAGGGGCCTGGAGCCAGAATAGGTGCCTGCTTCTTTATGAATCAGGAGCGTCTGACTAGCATTATGCACCTCCATGTGCTATGTCAGATGTCTTACTCCAGTCATGGAATGGAGTGAATTCTGGCATGAAAGCTTTAAGGCATTAAGTCCTATGTCTTTATGAATTTATTGTTGGAAAAATTAAATCAACCATTAAAGTAGAGCCTTCCCCTTTACGAAGAAATGCAGATGGAGCAGATTGTGTCTGGGAAGGCTTCCTCCAAGAAAAACTTTGAAATTTTAGATCTTTGGCCTATATGAGGCTGGAAAATGGAGTTGAGGGACCTGAGTCAGTCCATGCATTGCAGTCTGTGTGTGGACTCTGATATCCTAATTTCACACAAAACACGAGTTATGTCCTCCGCATATGTAAAAGTTTTTAATCGTAATGAAGTTATCTAGTGAAAGTCAGTGCAGTGGAACAGATAAGTGGCAATAGAGAATTACAGTGTATTCGCACTTCCTCCTAAAGGCCATGTTGTCAGGTCTAATAATATAAGCAGATAAATTATACAGTGAGATAAAGTCAATGTCAGAAAATTACCTGTGCAGGCTTTGGACAGAAAATCATATTAACCTTTTTCCATATGTCTCATTTTAGTGATGTTACTTTATACTGAGGACTGTCGAGTATGCAGATTACATACAAGAAAATCCTAAATCTAGAACATCTCATCATCTAAAAGACCATTGCAATTACATTGAAAATTGAAGTGTATGAAGTTATAATGCTATTCTTTTCCTCACTTACCTGCTTGGGGTGTTGGTATAGGTTAGCAGTGAATTCATTATATTTGATCTTAAAGGATATGTCCAATAAATAACATTTTATAACCAGTTTACTGGATAGCTGATAAACCATCGCTGAATACCTTGCATACAGGGGCGTAACTACAATAGGTGCAGGGGTTGCGGTCGCACCTGGGCCCTGTAGCCTAGGGGGCCCTACAAGTCCTTTTGGCCTATAGAAAAAGACTAATACTATTAAAGATTTCAATAATTGGGGCCCCGTTGGAGCTTTCATATCGGGGCCCCTTGGCTTGAGGTTACGCCACTGCTTGTATAGGAATGTAGAATTACTGTACATGTGGGGCCACTAAGTGGAGCATTGATTGCTTATTTGCACTAACTCTACACTCAAACAGTGAACTTTGGGATCTTTCCCTTCATGATTTTCATGTTCCAGTGATCGACTGCTTTAGGCTGGTTTCACACTAGCATTATTTTTAATCTGGGGCAATGCGGGTAAAACCTGCATCCCCCTGGATTCCCTGGCCATTGTAAAACATAACTGGACGCACCCACACCGGTATTATGTCTCACCAATCAGTGGTAATATTTGTGTGTGAGTATCCCGTTGCACCAGGTTTTGTTTGATTTTTTGATGGATCTGCTAAAAAATGACATGCCCCCTACTGATTGTTTCATCTAAAACTGGGTTCTGGGCGTGCTCTGTAACAAAACCCGGATCCAGCATCTGGAACCAGTGGGTTCCATAGAGCACCATTATAACTTAACCCACATTGCCCCGCATCCGGGTGTCCACGGTTTTTAAATGGTCACCACAAACGTTACAAACTGTCATTTTGGTTTCAGTAAAAAAACGTGGACATGAGGGAATTGTGAACAACTGGATGGATCCGCAAATTCTTGTGGCCCCACTGAAAGTCAATGGGGCCGAAAAATGGATGTGGGTGCATGCAGTTTCAGCTGGATTCACCAAGATTCTAAAATCCAGTAGTGTGAAACCAGCCTTAGATCAATGATTAAGGCTAGGGGCACATTTGCGTCAGCTCTTGCGGCTGATGGACCTCTGAAAAACTTACAGGCAGGCAGGCATAGCGCATAGCGTTAACGGCAGGTAAAGCTATGTGCTGCCTGTGCCTTGCTATGGGTACGTTATGGTTAACGCAGCCGCCGGCTCCACTGAGCAGAGCCGGATATATGCTTTTCAACAGGAGCGCATATCCAGCTCTGCTCTGTTATCTCCCGTTAACACGATGTTCAATGCCTGCCTGCCTCTAAGTTTTACAGGGGTCTGTCAGCCGCAAGAGCTGAAGCAAATGTGACCCTAGCCTAAAAGCTCTATAGCAAAAAGCTTGCAAGCGCTGCACTTATTACCTGGGAGACCATCCAAAGCTGATAAAGTGCAAATGTGACCAGTAGCCAAGGCAAGAGCCAGTGAACAATATCATTGAAACAGCCTGCATTCTTGGGAGAAGAGAGGGTTTTTGTTTTTTGCAAAGGCTTATTTTTCATTTTTCAATACACTTTGCATTTTACTTATATAAGATGAATAGAAAACTTACTTTTTTTATTACCTAGGAACCAGTTTAATGCCATACGTATTAAAAATAGCTTTAGTCAGCTGAAATGTACAGCTAAGATCACAGAGATATTGGACAAAGAATTAGTAATGAATGTTGGGCTGCATCCTATTAAGGGACCATAAACATAATACCATTAATGAAGGACATTGAGGCAGAATGTTCTCATTGGTTGGGGACATCTCGTGGGAAGAGGTATTGAGGAAATAATAAAGTCTGACATTGTCCTACCCACTTCTTATCAAGTTGTTGTTCAGTTAAAAGTTTGATTTTGGACTTTGATTTCCCTCGTTCAACTGTACCCCATCTGGTCCTGGTCTTCTGCCACGTGTAGTCCGCTCTGCAGTTCTCGGAACTGCTCTGTAGTGGTTTAAATGTGTTTATTTCTATTGGTACCTTTGGGGTTAAAGTCAGTAGCTGTAGCAGTATTAGCTGTCCATAGTCTGCCTGTGGCTCCTCAGTTGAGCTGCTGTTGTGTGCATCAGGTTACGTAGTTGTCCACTCCCAGAACGTTTAAATAATCCCATTACCAATCAGGTTTTGTTGTTGAGAGAGTTTAGTCTCTACTCTGACCTTGAGATGTTTAGATGTTGTGCAGTTTGATAAAACCTTCCAGAAGCATATACCTTTGTTAGAGTCATTTTAGTGAAGTTGCTGTTTCTATTCCTGGGTGCAGGTGAGGGAGTGTTAGCCCAGGACTGGTCAGGAGCAAGGCAAGGGTGGCAGCCCAGACGTCCTCACCTTTTAGAGGTAATTTTGGGAACAGGGTCAGCTAGGGACTCCCAGGTTCAGTCAAGCTTTCCAGTTTCCCTTAGCCCATCACTGCCATCCTGCTGCAACTCTGCCCATTCGCTAGTGTCATCCCATCCCTGACATCTGCCATGTCAAGCAGTAACAAGTGATCAGCAGAGGTGTATCACCAATGTAATAGCAGGGTACACACGTAGCCAGGATCCTCCCTATTTCTGAAGTGTGATGGGATGTAGAAGACGAATACCTTACCTATGACTACCATCCAAAAAACCCCCGGCTGCAATGGTGCTATAGTCTTTGACAACCCTCCAAGGGCAGGGAAGGTTTTTTTGCTCTATCTACATGTTGCCCAAGGATCCAGTCCTTGGTCATCAGAAGACACAAGGTCTTTGCAATTTGCCAAGTTTGCCACAATCAACATCTGCCAATTTTTCCGTACAGGGGCCTTCTTATTTCTATACCCAAACTGGGCTCCAGCTAAGATTTTTTCTTGTTTGCAAAAGTAACTTTTCTGGAATTTGTTTTTCTAACAAAACAACCCTATTATCTTCACCAAAAAAGAATCTTATTCTCCATGCAGTTAATGGAATATACAGTATTAAATATAGCTTGCCTTAATATTAAAATATTTACTTCCTGCTGAGTGGAATAATGTATGCTATGAATGCGGTACATAAGGTACATTGTTCGCTATAGCATGCATGCGGAAAATTCCATAAGAACGAATTATCTGAAAGCCAGGGCCATTTAAATATGTATGAAGAATACAATAAGAATATATTTAAGGCAAATTATATTTGAAGCTATTGTGAATTCTCGCAGTACCCTAGCATTTCTCAGTTTCTCTTCCAATATAAATGTGAGAATTATTTACTACCGCTGCATTACCTAGAGCGGAATGTTTGCATGTATAATTACTTTTTATTTTCCTGGAGCAGTTTGTAGAATATGGGTCATTTACAAAGCCACAAACTCCGCAGATTCGCATTGCCATTTTATATGGGTAAATCTGCCTGTCACATTTTAATGCTCATTTTCGTTTGTGAACAGGTAACTAGCGTAATCTTAACAGCGGGAAATGTACAAGTGTCATAAGCTCCTAGCATTTCCTTTATACATGGAAGCAATTTGTTGTTACAATTACTTGTATTACCATTTCTATAGGCACAAGTCAAGATATTTAATAAATTTAAAGGAGAACCCCTGGAGATAAATCATCTTTGTACTGTCCCTGCCCTCCTATATGATGAAACAGAGCTGGGCACTACACTTCTAGGATCTATAGATCACTTGTAAATCAATAAAATCATATCTGCTCCTCAGCTCTTATCCCTCTCCAAGGACAGAGAAATTCAGTCATGCATAGTGCTGTTGGTTCAGGGGAGAGGAAGCTACCAAGTTATTATAGGGAGGGGAGACCATTGCAGTGCTGAATCAATCAATGCAGTGCCTTGCCTTTGCTCCTAGCCTGATACATGACAGTATACATTATATACCATCATATCATCATATAGCAGAAAATCACAGCGTGTATTTATATCTGCTTGGTGACATGATTGCTATTTGAAGGGAGAACACCCTGTTCTTACATTACATAGAATGGTTGATCAGGGGCAGGAATGTATTGTGACCATGGGGGCGGGAATGTTAGATGATCTTAGGGTACGTTTACACGTCGCAAAATTGCATGCAATTTCACTTGCAGCTTACTGGTTGCAGTGAAATCATGGACACATTGTTCCATTTGTACACGGCAACAAAATAGAACAATGTGTCCATGATTTCACTGCAACCAGCAAGTTGCAAGTGAAATTGCATGCAATGTTGTGACGTGTAAAGGTACCCTTGGAGACCCCAGGGTCCACGCCCCCAACACACCTCTGGATCTATGCTGCAGCATGAGGCTGAATTTCTCTGTCCCTAAAGGAGGGGTGAGAGCTGAGGAGCAGATATGATTTTATTCATTTATAAGCGATCTGTAGATCCTAGAACTGCAGCGGACAGCTCAGTTTCATCATTTAGGAGGGCAGGGACACTGCAAAAAATGTTTTATCTTCCCAGAGATCCCCTGTAATTATATCCCTATTACCTCATGCAAAGTTCAACATAAATAAAAATTCTAACATATACGCTGAAATAATTAACACGATCGATACATCAATTGTATGACCTAATAGCAAACCACATACTATTGCATATTAATGGTTCAATGATTCTTGTTAAATGGAGTCTGTCACCACTTTGACCTTTCTAAACTATTAATATGGGCATACAGGTTGTAGACTGCAGAAAATAGTCATACCTGTGTGCCTCTTATCAGATGCCTTGTTGTGGAGAAATCATCTTTATCACTTTATGTAAATGAGCTGCTCCAGGCGAAGGCCGGATCTTGCCTGGAAAATAACTGTGCCTCCCGAGCTTGTTACAAATAGGAGGCATTACCAGTATGAGAAAAGTTAGGCCCTTTTCACATCAATACTAGGCATTGCGTTTGACTGCTTTGTGTTTTCATAGTGTTTTTACCACAAAACGCAATGAAACGCATGCGCTAACGCACTCATTGATTTCAATGGGAAACGCATTGCAAACACAAGTAAAAACGTATGTCATTTTATGTAAACGCAGAACGCATGCGTTTTTGCAAATGCAGCTCAAAACATGTCCAGCCACTTTAGGTCTGCATTTGCAAAAATGTATGTGTTCTCCATTTGCTGAAAATGACATGTGTTTCCAATTGAAATCAATGAGTGCGTTATTGCATGCGTTTCATTGCGTTTCTATGTGTTAATGCAGTGCAAAAATGCATAGAAACGCAAATGCAATCCCCCTGAGGGGGCCGTCACACGGTGAGATATCTTGCACGATATCGTTTAAGCGATCTCCTTTTTGATCGCTTAAGCGATATCGGGCAAGATATCGTTGCATGTAATCAAGCGATTCACGATGGTAAATCGCTTGATCGTGACATCGCTGATCTGAGGTTCGGTTCTCAGATCTAGCGATGAACGATGCAACGATCTGCATCATCGTGGTGTATGACACCACGATGAACCATCTCCCAGCGACCGCGCCTATGCTGGGAGATGGTAACTATGGTACACGTCGGGTAACTAAGCGACGCGCTGCGCCTAGTTACCCGATGTGTACCATAGTAACGAGCGAGATCGGGGCTCCGCATCGCTGGTGAGTCTGTCTGTGTGACATCTCACCAGCGATGTGAGCGATATTGTAAGCGATTGCGCGTGCACGTGATCGCTTACAATACCGCTAAAGATGTCGCAGCGTGTGACGGCCCCCTTAGAAGTGAACTGAGCCTAAGGCTGGTTTCACACACTTGTGTTCAGGTGTGATCAGGTTGAAAATACATCCAACCATATCTAAATTTGTTAGTGCAACCCTATGCAATGGCAGTGGCATTATGCCTGATCCGAGTGTAGGATTAGGCAAAATAATGTTGCAGCTGCATATAGATGCATCTGTTTTTTTGCCTGATCTGTCAGAAAGTTAAATTATACACAGGACATGCCAAATGGGAGGAGCTCTGGGCATGCTCAGTGTAAAAGCTGGATCTAGCCTGGCCAGATCTGGCCCCATTGGAGCCCACTCTATGTCTGGCCGCAGTGCACAGCATTCAGTGGTATCAGGCTTTTTAACCAGCCGCAAACATTGTTCGTCTTGGGAGAAGGTAAAAAACCTCACTTTTTAGGATCCAATGGAAACATTATGCCATCACATGCGCTTGCGTTCCCATTCTAAGGCTAGGTTCACACTTGCACATTTTTCATGCTTTCATGGAGACCTGCATTTTTAAAAACGCATGTAAAAGTGCACCCATAGGCCCCCATGCAAAAAACGCATGCCCTAATTGCAAAAATGCATGCCTAAAGTGCCATGCATTTTTGGCATGCATTTTTGCACTTATGTGAAGAGCTGCCTTCAAAAACGCATGCAAAAACGCATGGTACATTAGTACCATTTAGTACCATGCAAAAACGCATGCATTTTCCATAGGGGCCCATGTTAAAAAAAAAATGCATGCGTTTTTAAATCAGCACCAAAAAATGGTGCATGTACTTTTTTTGGGTGCTGATTCAAAACCGCATGGAAAAACGCATGCAAAAATGAAGTAAGCATGCAGAAATGCTTATTTTTAAGGCACTTAAAAAACTCATGCCAAGTGTGACCCTTAGAGATGAGCCGTGACCCCGGTGTTCGAATTCGATTCGATTCGTCGAATCGACGGGGTGTTCGACGAATGTTCATCGAATGCTCGACGAACACCGTCGAACACCCCGGAAAACGAACAATCCTGGCTTGTGGGGCTTTTTCACTTCCACAATGTATATACTGTATATACTCGTGTATAAGCCGAGTTTTTCAGCCCAAAAATTGGGCTGAAAAGTCTACCCCTCGGCTTATACACGGGTCATATACGGTACTTGCGGTCAAGCACCGATGTGGTGGGGGCTGTGGAGGCTGCAGGAGGCGGGGGGAGGCTGCTGTATGAGCGGCCCCGTCACGTGGGGCCGCTCATTAAATATGCACTGCATCCCCCTGTCAATCAGCGGCAGGGGGAAGCAGTGCATATGGCCCCCAAACGCTGACACTCGGCCCCCCCTCTGTGTCAGGGCCCCCCCGCTGCTTTAAGGGCCCCCCCCGCTGCTTATCTTACCATCCGGTATTCTGATCAGCGCTGCTCCTCGCTGGTCCCGTCTCCTCTCCGTCCTCGCGGCTTCCGGGATCCCCGGCCGTCGCAGGTATGACGTCATACCTGCGACGGCCGGGATCCCGGAAGCCGCGAGGACGGAGAGGAGACGGGACCAGCGAGGAGCAGCGCTGATCAGAATACCGGATGGTAAGTTAAGCAGCAGGGGGGCGAGTGCCAGCATTTGGGGGCAGCAGTGTACCCCTGGGGGCGGCTATATACCCCTGGGGGCGGCTATGTACCCCTGGGGGCGGCTGTGTACCCCTGGGGGCTGCTATATACCCCTGGGGGCAGCTGTGTACCCCTGGGGGCAGCTGTATACCCCTGGGGATGGCTGTGTACCCCTGGGGGCTGCTATATACCCCTGGGGGCAGCTACATACCCCTGGGGGCAGCTGTGTACCCCTGGGGGCAGCTGTGTACCCCTGGGGGCAGCTGTGTACCCCTGGGGACGGCTGTGTACCCCTGGGGGCTGCTATATACCACTGGGGATGGCTGTGTACCCCTGGGGGCTGCTATATACCCCTGGGGATGGCTGTGTACCCCTGGGGCTGCTATATACCCCTGGGGGCTGCTATATACCCCTGGGGGCGGCTGTGTACCCCTGGGGGCAGCTATATACCCCTGGGGGCGGCTATATACCCCTGGGGATGGCTGTGTACCCCTGGGGGCTGCTATATACCCCTGGGGATGGCTGTGTACCCCTGGGGCTGCTATATACCCCTGGGGGCTGCTATATACCCCTGGGGGCGGCTGTGTACCCCTGGGGGCTGCTATATACCCCTGGGGGCAGCTGTATACCCCTGGGGGCAGCTGTGTACCCCTGGGGGCAGCTGTGTACCCCTGGGGGCTGCTGTGTACCCCTGGGGGCTGCTATATACCCCTGGGGGCTGCTATATACCCCTGGGGGCGGCTATATACCCCTGGGGGCTGCTATATACCCCTGGGGGCGGCTGTGTACCCCTGGGGGCAGCTATATACCCCTGGGGGTGGCTATATACCCCTGGGGGCTGCTGTGTACCCCTGGGGGCTGCTGTGTACCCCTGGGGGCTGCTGTGTACCCCTGGGGGCGGCTGTGTACCCCTGGGGGCTGCTGTGTACCCCTGGGGGCGGCTGTGTACCCCTGGGGGTGGCTGTGTACTGCTGGGGCTGCTGTATGCCCCCGGAGGCTGCTGTACACCCCTGGGGCTGCTGTATATACTACTGGGGCCTGTATACCACTGGGGCTGCTGTATATACTGGTAGGGTCAGCATATACCACTGGGAAGGCTGCTGTATACCACTGGGGCTGCTGTATATACTACTGGGGCCTGTATATGCCACTGGGGAGGCTGCTGTATACTACCACTGGGGGGCCTGTATACCTGTGCTGGGGTCCACCCTCGGCTTATACACGAGTCAATAGATTTTCCCAGGTTTTGGGGGCAAAAGTAGGGGCGTCGGCTTATACACGGGTCGGCTTATACACGAGTATATACGGTACATACATTGTGGAAGTGAAATAAAGTCAAATAAAATGTTAAAAATAAAAAAATAATGTATGCTCACCTGTCCGCGGTCCACCGAAGCCTCCGGTATGGTGCTGTCTTCCAGGACCTGTGGTGATGTCAGTTCTCGCGGGAACTCCGGTCACATGACCGGAGTTCCGCGAGAACATGACGTCACCACAGGTCCTGGAAGCACAGGACCTTGCCGGAAAGCTTAAAATAGATATTGTTATGATTTGGACCCTTTCTTTTACTTAAAGAATGGGTCCGAATCATAAAAATATCTATTTTAAGCTTTCCGGCAAGGTCCTATTGCTAATAGGACCTGTGCTGACGTCACGTTCTCGCGGGAACTCCGGTAACGTGACCGGAGTTCGCGCGAGAACATGACGTCACACAGGTCCTAGAAGCCGCAGGACCTTGCCGGAGGCTTCGGTGGACCGCGGACAGGTGAGCATTGATTGTTTTTTTATTTTTAACACTTATTAGCTGTTTATTTTGGCTCAAAATGCGGCAGATGCGGTTTTCTGACCGCATCTGCCGCATTTTCGAACCAAAATCGAACATGTTCGATATTTGCCGAATTTGAACCAAATTGTTCGAATTCGGCGAATGACTTGAATAGCGCCAAAATCAACTCGAATTTGAGATTGGCGAACTATTCGAATCGAACATCGCTCATCTCTAGTGACCCTAGCCTAAGGCTAGGGTCACACTTGGCATGCATTTTTTTGGTGCCTTAAAAATAAGCATGCGTTTCTGCATGCTGTTTACATTTCTGCATGGGTTTTTGTAGGTGCTTTTTGGCACACATGCGTTTTTCCATGCGTTTTTGAATCAGCACCAAAAAATAGTGCATGCACCATTTTTTGGTGCTGTTTGAAAAACGCATGCGTTTTTTAACATGGGCCCCTATGGGAAATGTATGCGTTTTTGAATGGTACTAAATGGTACTAATGTATGGCACTTTAGGCATGCGTTTTTGCTATTGGGGCATGCGTTTTTTGTATGGGGGCCTATGGGTGCGTTTTCACATGCGTTTTTAGAAACGCAGGTCTCCAAAATAGCATGTAAAATCTGCAAGTGTGACCCTAGCCTAAGTCTATGGAGACAGGCCTGATCAGGTAGCATCAGGTTTCGGCCGGATTAGGATGCTGGTGAGAAAAATGCAAGTGTGAAACCAAAGTTCAGAAATGGAGAACTGAAAATTGATTTATAGCAACACTTTTTTTTTGCAGCTCTGATGTACTGAAACCATGTTGCACCGTGTCTGCAACGTTTCCTCTGCGGCGCTGTAAAGCGCACTCCGAGCCGCTGCCTGTATGACAGTTCGTGAAGGTAAACAGCGGGTAACTAAGGGCAGCGTTTTCCAGCACCGCATAGCGGTAACGCTATGCGGCGCTGGAAAAAGTTCTAAGATAATACCGGAATCTGGCAGGCTAGGGGCACATAGCAAATGTGACCCTAGCCTTATTTATGTGTCCCTGCTATGTACTTTGTAATGGATGTGTCTGACCATACAGGGAAATGGTCTGATCATTCCAGATCTCCTGGATCAGTGAGGATACAAAAGAGTATACAGACATTACAGCATGGGATCACAAGTAATTCTTTCTTTGAGATAAAACATTTTATTACAAACAGGCAAGGAAATGTTTTACCTCATAAAAAGTATCAGGTATTGTAAAAGTGTGCAAAGGTTTACTTCCTGAATAAAAAGGGAGGGGGCATCAGCTGAGTGGGTTTTCATGGAGACAGGTAGAGATTATGATAGTTTATGCTGAGGTAAACAAGTCTCCTGAGGGCTGTGAGAAGGAGAGCGGCTGTGGAGAAGACTGTGCCAGATAAAGCTGTGACCGGTCGCTGATTAACTCGACAGACGGACCCCTGGAGGGGACCAAATTGACTTATTCCCCGATAGGAAGCAAATATACTACTGCCAGGAGAAGAGTGCTTTGGAGGAGACGGGTCGGCCATACTGTGAGTGGAAATGACTGAATCTCTGCTGTGAGCCTGCAGGCCTTGGTGCAGTGTCTCCAGGTGAACACACTTCGCCTCCCCAAAAGCTACAGAGACTTAGGACCCCCTTCAGACAAGAGAACACAATATTCCTGTTTATTACGGCTGAGCTTTGTTTTTTTGTTTTTTTTCGTGCCGAAGACCATTGGGAGTGACAGCAATCGGTACTTCCTGAGGCGTGTACAGACTGTAACTGGACTAAACGGTACCATTAGATAAGATACCCGGGTATCCAACAGATCAAATATATAAATATATATGTACGTATATGTATACTGGGTTTTTATGTATTGTGTGGATAGAGTCGGAAGGATTGTAAATTGGTGTGTTATTTCAGTGATCCTCACTAAACTGCATCCATCTGATTTACACCTGTTCTGCTGCGGTGTGGAGTTCGTTATCATTTATTTTTCTGTGTAGATTTTAGGCACATTTATTCCTGGCGTTGTTTCTTCACACTGAGGAGGAACATTAAGGTAACACATCGACCACTAGCTTGATGCTGGGTGTATGTAAATAATTTATCTATTTCTGGGGAAATAACGTATCTGTGCATCTTGCTCTAAATTTTCCATTTGTTTTCCCAAGTAAAAAGAAATATTTTATGTTGCTTCTGCCTCCATCTCTGTTTCTGTGACTCCCTGGTTCTAGTACGGACTTCTGGTCATTATAGTATGATCCTGTGCTGTAATGTCTGAATACTCCTTTGCATCCTCTCTGACTCAGAGTCAGGAGATGTGGTATGATCAGACCATGTCCCTGTACGGTCAGACACATCCATTACACAGTACATAGAAGGGACACATATATAAGATTATGGCTAGGGTCACATTTGCGGTCGAGATTGCAGATCCTGATTCGGTTTTGAGCTGTAAAAAAAACGGATCAGGACCCGCAGCCCATAGGCGCCCATTATAAAACCGGATTGCACTTAATGCAATCTGGTTACCGCATTCCGGTTTCGCTGCCTGCGTGAAAAATCATGCAGGCAACGTTTTTCGGAGCGGTTTAAAAACCGCAGCGGGGCTGCTATAATGGGCGCCTATGGGAGCCCTCCGGATACCGCAAGGCACATGTGAATGCCTGCAGTTGCCGGATGCTTTGTTCATCCCTGCTGCTGCGGGGATGAACAATGGGTTAATGTGTTAAATATATGTGGGCAACATGTCTCCAGGGAGTTTCCACCCTCCCTAGAGACATGTTGTCCAAATACACTGGCATGTTAATGGTTAATAGGTTTATTACTGTATCGCCGCTATTTGTCGGCTTTTTAAACTTCTGAATGAAAGCCGGCGGTTCCTCAGTGTAGTATCACTGCGTAATGGCGTAAGCTCATTACAGGGCAGCATCGTCAATAAGGAGCTGACCCTGGTGCTTACGCACATTACGTAGTTATACTACACAGAGGAGCCGCCGGGTTTCATTCATAAGTTTAGAAAGCAAACAAATAGCGGCTATACAGTAATACAAGACATGCGTTTTTGCTATTGGGGCATGCGTTTTTTATATGTTGGCCTATGGATGCGTTTTTCCATGCGTTTTTCACAAAAGACAAGTGTGAAAACTGCATGGAAAATCTGCAAGTGTGACCTTAGGCTGGGGTCACACTTGCGTTTTTTTCATGCGTTTTTGGAGACCTGCGTTTTCAAAAACGCATGTAAAAATGCACCCATAGGCCACCATGTTAAAAAACGCATGCCCCAATAGCAAAAACGCATGTCTTAATAGCAAAAACGCATGTGTGACAGTACCATGCGTTTTTGCAATTATGTGATTAACTGACATAAAAAATGCATGCAAAAACGCATGGTACATTAGTACCATCCAAAAACGCATTTGTTTTCCATAGGGGCCAATGTTAAAAAACGCATGCGTTTTCTAAAAAACGCATGCGTTTTTAAAACAGCACCAAAAAATAGTGCATGCACTATTTTTTGGTGCTGATTTAAAAACGCATGCAAAAAAGCAGGGTGCCATCAGACACCTTAAAAAACGCATGCTGAAATGAAAAAACGCATGCAGAAACGCATGCTTTTTTTAAAAGCACTAAAAAAACTCATGCCAAGTGTGACCCCAGCCTTAGCCTTATTTAGGACATCAATTCTATTATGAATTTGAGAAGGTATAAAATCAATGGGAGTGATTCTCAGTATAAGGCTAGGGTCACACTTGGCATGAGTTTTTTTTTAGTGCCTTAAAAAAAAGCATGCGTTTCTGCATGCTTTTTTTCATTTCAGCATGCATTTTTTAAGGTGTCTGATGGCACCCTGCGTTTTTGCATGCGTTTTTTTAACACAGGATCCTATGGAAAACGCATGCGTTTTTTAGAAGACGCATGCGTTTTTGATGGTACTAATGTACCTTGCGTTTTTGCATGCGTTTTTGATGTCAGCTAATCACATAATTGCAAAAACGCACACAAAAACGCATGGTACTGTCACACATGCGTTTTTGCTATTAGGACATGCGTTTTTGCTATTAGGGCATGCGTTTTTCAACATGGGGGCCTATAGGTGCGTTTTTACATGTTTTTGTAAAAATGCAGGTCTCCAAAAACTCATGAAAAAAACGCAAGTGTGACCCCAGCCTAAATCAGCACCCAAAAAAGTTCATGCACCATTTTTTGGTGCTGTTTTAAAAACGCATGCATTTTTTTAAACATTGGCCCCTATGGAAAACGCATGCGTTTTTGGATGGTACTAAATGGTACTAATGTACCATGCGTTTTTGCATGCGTTTTTGATGTCAGCTACTCACATAAGTTCAAAAACGCATGCCAAAAATGCATGGCACTTTAGGCATGCGTTTTTGCTATTAACACATGCGTTTTTGCTATTAGGGCATGCATTTTATAACATGGGGGCCTATGGGTGCGTTTTTACATTCTTTTTTAAAAACGCAGGTCTCAAAAAAAGCATGAAAAAAACGCAGGTGTGACTTTAGCCTAAGGCCATCATGTCTAATAAGAAAATGGTTAGATACTCCATGTTTAGTGAACTTATTTTTGATATTTGAACGTTGCTTATTTAGTCGCATAAGAAAAGGCTAAACGATTCAGCCCACATCAAAGTTGAATGTCCTGGGAAACAGCCTGATAAAGCCAGTGCAACATATTTAATGAAAGTCAAGTGCAAAATGATTTTTGTACTCCCAAATACATAAATTAACGTAAAAAAATTTGACTCCAAAAGTGATTTCATTTTGAATGATATTATACTTTCAGCATTGAGGGAGTTAACTAACAATTTTAAAGGACAGTAAAAGCCTGTTCTCTTTAAAGTGTAATAAGATACATTTACCATAGGCATTTCACGAAAACTATAGAGAAACACTAAGGGCTGAGTGATCTTCAGTTTTTAATGATAAGCATTAGGGCCTGAAGCCAAATCTAACAATCCGGCTGCAAGATTGGTGTCTCAAAGTACCTCAATTTGGTCATGTAATACCTAGTTCTGTCACACAACCCTACAATTACACTGGAAAGCTTACCTGTACAAACCATACGTTTTCCTATGCAGTATAATCTAACATTTTACATCAAGGTGACTCAAAGATAACAAACTAATTGTACAAACGCAGTGTGACCGAGGTGGCTGAAAGCACACCTGTAAATACCAACCCGCCAGCTATGCGTGGCAGTAATGTGAACGGATCACAGGAAATTAGAGTTCTCTAGTTTGTGCAGATTTTCTTAGTAAATTCATTTTGTGGAGTACTTAGTCTCTGTAAATCCCCTTTCCTTTTTATGCTCTGGTGTCGATCCAGATCCCAAAAATTAACAAACATAATATGTAAAAAAATAAAAATAAATCCTCAAAATCACCATTGTTCAGACCCTCCACTCCTCACGGCCACCCATCCACCAATCCTTATTGCATCCCTAGATCGCCATTAGACTGAAATCCCTGGGCCTCTTGGGTTTGATAGGCCTGGGAGAGTTCTGCACACTTGCCCACAAAGGGCAATGCACATGCCGTAATGTCTGTGAAAGTGTGAGGAGTAGGGATGGGCGAATCTACTCGCTAGGACTTGTTACTCGGCGAGTAGTAAGGGACTCGCAGGACTCGGTACTCTGCGAGTTTCCCAGTGATTACTCGCACGAGTCCAATGCAAATCAATATCAATCCTAGTTTTGTCAGAAACGCTGACAAAACTAGGATTGCCATTGTTTGCATTAGACTCGGCTACTGTGCCAGTGATAGCAGGGAAACTCGCAAAGTAACTGCTGTTTCTTTGCAAGCCGAGTCCAGCTGTCTTCTCTGTGCAGCTCCAGGGTCCTAGAGCCCGCCTGCTCACAGACATGATGTAGCAGTGCTGAGATTGTTCTCAGTCTGCTCATTCCCTGTGCATAGACATCTATATTTATGCACAGGGGATGTAGCAGAGAGGACATCGCGTTTTGGACTGCGTCGGACGGAAGAGGATATTTTTAATTAAAGATGGAGTCCCTAATGGCTTTTTTTTTTATTTCAAATAAAAAAATTTCTCTGTGTTGTGTTTTTTTAACCCTTTATTGGAGATTCTTAGTGGCTGGGTCAAACGTGGCCTGACATTAAGAATCTCGGGCTTAATACCAGCTTGTATAACAAAGCTGGTATTAACCCCTTTATTACCCAGCATGCCACCGCCACCAGGGCCGCTGGAAGAGCGGGGTTCAGCGCCAGAGGATGGTGCTTCAATGAATGCGCCATCTTCTGGGGTGGCTGCGGGCTGCAATTTGCAGCGGGGGGTGCCCAGAAAGCTTGGGCATCCCTGCGCTGCGGATTCCAGCCCCCAGCTGCTTAGCTGTACCTGGCTAGACATAGAAATTGCGCGGAGCCCCACGCATTTTTTTTTTTATTATTTAATGAATTTGAGTCAGAGGCTCAGAGTCAGAGTCTCGGAGTCGGAGTCTCCTCAGAGTCGGAGTCTCAGAGTCGGAGTCTCAGAGTCGGAGTCTCAGAGTCTGAGTCTCAGAGTCTGAGTCTCAGAGTCGGAGTCTCAGAGTCGGAGTCGCCTCAGAGTCGGAGTCGCCTCAGAGTCGGAGTCGCCTCGGAGTCGTCTCGGAGTCATCTGAGTCGGAGTCGTCTGAGTCGGAGTCGTCTCGGAGTCGGAGTCGTCTCGGAGTCGGAGTCGTCTCGGAGTCGGAGTCAGAGTCGTCTCGGAGTCGGAGTCGTCTCGGAGTCGGAGTCAGAGTCGTCTCGGAGTCGGAGTCGTCTCGGAGTCGAGTCGGAGTCGGAGTCGTCTCGGAGTCGAGTCGGAGTCGGAGTCGTCGTCGTCTCGGAGTCGTCTCGGAGCCGGAGTCGTCTCGGAGTCGGAGTCGTCTCGGAGTCGAGTCGGAGTCGGAGTCGTCTCGGAGTCTGAGTCGTCTCGGAGTCGAGTCGGAGTCGGAGTCGTCTCGGAGTCGTCTGAGTCGGAGTTGTCTCGGAGTCGGAGTCGTCTCGGAGACGGAGTCGTCTCGGAGTCGGAGTCGTCTCGGAGTCGGAGTCGTCTCGGAGTCGGAGTCATCTCGGAGTCGTCTCAGAGTCGGAGTCGTCTCTGAGTCGGAGTCGTCTCTGAGTCGGAGTCGTCTCGGAGTCGGAGTCGTCTCGGAGTCGAGTCGGAGTCGGAGTCGTCTCGGAGTCGGAGTCGTCTCGGAGTCTGAGTCAAAAAAATGCGTGGGGCTCCGCGCAATTTCTATGTCTAGCCAGGTACAGCTAAGCAGCTGGGGGCTGGAATCCGCAGCGCAGGGATGCCCAAGCTTTCTGGGCACCCCCCGCTGCAAATTGCAGCCCGCAGCCGCCCCAGAAGATGGCGCGTTCATTGAAGCGCCATCCTCTGGCGCTGAACCCCGCTCTTCCAGCGGCCCTGGTGGCGGTGGCACGCTGGGTAATAGAGGTTAGGGCCAGCTTTGTATTATCAGCTGGCCCTAAGCCCGAAATTTATGGCGGTCACGCCAATATTAGACATGACCGCCATGAATTTCTATTAAATTGTTTTAAAAAAAACACAACACAGAGAAATTTTTTTATTAGAAATAAAAAAAAAAGCCATTAGGGACTCCATCTTTAATTAAAAAAATCCTCTTCCGTCCGACGCAGTCCAAAACGCGATGTCCTCTCTGCTACATCCCCTGTGTATAGATATAGATGTCTATGCACAGGGAATGAGCAGACTGAGAACAATCTCAGCACTGCTACATCATCTCTGTGCACAGACATTCATGTCTGAACACAGGGAATGAGCAGACTGAGAACAATCTCAGCACTGCTACATCAGGCAGCAGGCGGGCTCTAGGACCCTGGAGCTGCACAGAGCAGACAGGACTCTTCTCTTATCTGTGCGAGTTTCCCAGCGATTACTTACAAAGTAAACGAGTCCAATGCAAATAAATGACAAAACTAGGATTGCTTCAGGCTGAAGCTTCCGAGACACATCTGCGATTTGTAAATCTCACACTACTCGCTATTACTCGCTTCCCCATTCATTAACATTAGACTCGCTAGACTCGCAACGAGTAGCGAGTCCTGGGCTCGGACTCGCTAGAGTCAAGCGATTCCGAGTAATTTAGGATTCGCCCATCACTAGTGAGGAGGGCCGGATGGGTGGTGGTAAGGGAAGGAGAAGATGGAGAGGTGAGCTGATGCAGTATAAATACCTGGTGTCTATTTGCTGTGCTCAATCGTGCCACGGTGAATGATCTGTGACATGACATCTTTCACATGAAGCGTAGCCAGATCTTTAAAGTATCTACTTTATTCAATGTATGTGCACAGACACGTAGGAAGAACTACAAAGTAGGCATCCTGTGGCCAGTTGTCGTAATAAGTGATTTCTGAAGGCATGACTGGATTAGCGGACACACCTGCCTTGTTCACACATCCTAATGCATTTTTTAAGCCCTTAGAAAAACAGATCAATTTTTTTAAGGGTGCCAATAGTATCCCCTGAAGTCATGGACGTTTTTGGCAAGTTTTGGGACATAGTCATTTTTTCAATAAAAACGCATAAGCGTTAACGCATGCATTAACGCAGGTGCCCATATGTGACGTGCATTAACACATGCATTTCCTATAGGGCCCAATGTTAAAAAAAACGCATGCGTTTTTTACAGCACCCCAAAAACCCAGCTATGCCTTGTTCACACATACAATCCGTTTTTGCCTTAAATCCGTTTTTGGGAACATTTTGGACTGTTTTTATTCAAAGTCCAAAAACGCATATGCGTTAACGCATGGTGCACTTATGTGTCACTGCGTTTTTTAACAACACATGCGTTTTTGTTCAGCATCCCAAAAAACACTGCATGCAGCGTTTTTGGGTGTTGTAAAAAAATGCATGCGTTTTTTTAACATGGGGCCCTATGGGAAACGCATGCGTTTTTGCATGGCACATATAGGCATCATGCGTTAACGCATGCGTTTTTGGTGCAAAAATTACCCAAAAAAGTCCCAAAAGTTCCAAAAAACGTTCAGAACCTCAGGGGACACTATTGGCACCTTAGAAAAACTGATCTGTTTTTCTAAGGGCTTAAAAAATAGATTGGTATGTGTGAACAAGGCCCTAGCAGCGTTTTTGGGCTGCTGCATAAAAATGCTTGAGTTTTTAAAAAACGCACATGCACATGCGTTAATGCATATGCATTTTTGAACTTTGGAAAATAAAATGTCCAAAATGTTCCCAAAAACGGATTTAAGGCAAAAACGGATGGTATGTGTGAACAAGGCCATACTCTGCTATTGTCACATGTGACTTGGAAGCACAGATATAAATGCAGATTTTTTTTTTTACAAAAATATGTTTGTCACCTACATATTTCTTCCACAACCTCACCTTTGTAGCAGAGACTTTGTGTTCCATAGAGATTTAAGCCTTCTCAATTTAATTTAATGACTGTGTTTCAGCTTATATATAAAAATGACAATCAATATCACCTGTTTTATATAATTTATTACTCAAACACCAAAACAATTAAAATTAAACCAAATCCCTGTCTTTGTTCAAGTGTATCTAGTAAAATTGATGATGTTTTGAAGGCAAGGGGTGGTCACATCAAATATGATTTGCTTTAGGGTTTTCTTGTATATTTAGGAAAAATTCACATGTCCAGTAATTATCTGTTAGGCTTGAGCCACATTTCTGTATGACTGCACGGCCGACAGTTCTCCTCACCTAATAGTGACAGCTGCATACAAATACGGGAAGTTGTAACTCTCAGGTCAGGAGAGCCGACAGCCGGTCTGGGAAGTGGGATTTGATCATCTCATGAGACATACAATAGCTTGACTCCAGCCTTAAAATGGACCAATCAAAATTTTGTCTGTTTTTAAAAATAAGTTTTTTGTTTATTCACTGTAAAATCTCTGTCTCTATCGCTTCATTGGAGGACACAGCGGAATCTATGGTTTACTGGGTCCCCGAAGATTTGTGTGTTCTCATAGTAAAATTTCTTTTTCGTAATCTTCATTGGGGGACGCAGTAAACCATGGATCCTGCTGTGTCCTCCAATGAAGCAATAGAAAAAAACTGATTTCAGCTGAATCAGTTTTTTTTTTTTAACATTGACCAACCGTTTCTTCCTTTTGAAACTGATTAAACAATCAAAATACGGATCCAAATGAATGGTGTATTGACGGGTCTGATTTCCATTTACATCAAAGTTAAAATAACGTCCAATTAAATTAAGTGTTTTAAAAACAAACTAAAAAGTTGGGTCTGCACTAGTGATGGGCGAGTCCTAATTTACTCGGAATCGCTTGACTCTAGCGAGTCCGAGCCCGGGACTCGCTACTCGTTGCGAGTCTAGCGAGTCCAATGTTAATGAATGGGGAAGCGAGTAATAGCGAGTAGTGTGCGATTTACAAATTGAAGATGTGTCTCGGAAGCTTCAGCCTGAAGCAATCCTAGTTTTGTCAGAGACTCTGACAAAACTAGGATTGCCATTGATTTGCATTGGACTCGTTTACTGTGCAAGTAATCGCTGGGAAACTCGCACAGTAAGGAGTCAGGCTGTCTGCTCTGTACAGGCTGCCGCAGCTCCAGGGTCCTAGAGCCCGCCTGCTCTTCCTGTGTGTAGCAGAGCTGAGATTGTTCTCAGTCTGCTCATCCCTATGCATAGACATCTATATCTATGCACAGGGATGAGCAGAGAGGACATCGCGTTTTGGACTGCGTCGGACGGAAGAGGATTTTTTTAATTAAAGATGGAGTCCCTAATGGCATTTTTTTTTATTTCTAATAAAAAATTTTCTCTGTGTTGTGTTTTTATTAAAACAATTTAATAGAAATTCATGGCGGTCATGTCTAATATTGGCGTGACCGCCATAAATTTCGGGCTTAGGGCCAGCTGATAATACAAAGCTGGTATTAAGCCCGAGATTCTTAATGTCAGGCCACGTTTGACCCGGCCACTAAGAATCTCCAATAAAGGGTTAAAAAAACACAACATAGAGAAAATTTTTTATTAGAAATAAAAAAAAAAGCCATTAGGGACTCCATCTTTAATTAAAAAAATCCTCTTCCGTCCGACGTAGTCCAAAACGCGATGTCCTCTCTGCTACATCCCTGTGCATAGATATAGATGTCTATGCACAGGGAATGAGCAGACTGAGAAGAATCTCAGCACTGCTACATCATCTCTGTGAGCAGGCGGGCTCTAGGACCCTGGAGCTGCGGCAGCCTGCACAGAGCAGACAGCTGGACTCGGCTAGCAAAGTAACAGCAGTTACTTTGCGAGTTTCCCTGCGATTACTTGCACAGTAATCAGACCAATGCAAGTCAATGGCAATCCTAGTTTTGTCAGAGTCTCTGACAAAACTAGTATTGATATTGATTTGCATTGGACTCGTTGCTGTGCGAGTAATCGCTGGGAAACTCGCAGAGTACCGAGTCCTGCGAGTCCCTCACTACTCGTCGAGTAACGAGTCCTAGCAAGTAGACTCACCCATCCCTAGTCTGCACAACTTTTTTGCCAAGAGATTGTTGGATCTGATTACTGAACATGCAAACATAGCCTTATTTTGCATTTTGCTAATAGATAAAAAATAAACTATTAACACTTCTATAAAGTTTTTAATTATTAATTTACTATTTGCTTCCACATTGGACCCCTTAACTTTTTTAGTTTTTGGTGATTCTTTGTTGAGGGATCTTCTATGGATGATTTTTAGCTGGTGTACATCTAAATATACTGTGTGCCTTTATGTGCAGACATGTATTGCTGGATCTTTGCACATGCACAATTTTTCTTCAGTATTACATATCTTAAAAATCCTATTACATAAGTTTATGTCATTGTGCATCATGGCAAAGCTTTAATATAAGTCTATTTCTCTTTACAGGTTAATTTTCTGCCTATCGGTACACTGCAGCACAATTCTGCACCTGCATTTCTTTCCATTCTTCTCTCTCATTTAAACACATAGGACCTGATTCAGCCTTTGTGTTTTTTTTCCATCAGTCTACTTTAAAACTTAGCCTTTTTTTACAACTTTTAAGCACAAAAAAGTTGTACACTTCAAAAAATGAAACACAAATTGTACCAAAATACAAAGGCTTCTGTAAAATCGCTTCATGGATGGACTGGAGCACAAAGTGGGCGACTTTTAGAATATTTGTCAATGATGAATAAGGCAAAAACCATCTTGACACCTTAAACTTCGCCCACCATGGTGAATATTAATAAGAACAAAACAGAAGAACCCCTAATCTACTGTAGACATAAAAAAGGTGCCAATGAAAGCATGAATATGGCACAAACAAGAACGGTGCATGTCACTAATAACTTGAAAAATATGCAAAGATATAATATAGAGTGGGTTCAAATATAATATTGTGAGCATATGCTCAGTAGCTACTTACTCAGGTGATCTTTATTGTATTTAAAGGGATTGTCTTGTCAGGGCTATTACCTGACATTGTGAATAATTGCTTAAAATACTAAGTAATTGTTTGATTTGCTGAAGTATGTATATCCTACCATACTGCCAGAGGCAGCAAAGCAACCCCAAAACATCAGGGAACCTCCGACATGTTTGATAGTGATGGGCGAATCCTAAATTACTCGGAATCGCTTGACTCTAGCGAGTCCGAGCCCAGGACTCGCTACTCGTTGCGAGTCTAGCGAGTCCAATGTTAATGAATGGGGAAGCGAGTAATAGCGAGTAGTGTGAGATTTACAAATCGCAGATGTGTCTCGGAAGCTTCAGCCTGAAGCAATCCTAGTTGTGTCATTTATTTGCATTGCTAGTTTACTTTGTAAGTAATTGCTGACTCGCACAGATAAGATCCTGTCTTCTCAGTGTTCTGGCTGCCCCAGCTCCAGGGTCCTAGAGCCTGCCTGCTGCCTCATGTAGCAGTGCTGAGATTGTTCTCAGTCTGCTCATTCCCTGTGTACAGACATGAATGTCTGTGCACAGAGATGATGTAGCAGAGCTGAGATTGTTCTCAGTCTGCTCATTCCCTGTGTACAGACATGAATGTCTGTGCACAGAGATGATGTAGCAGAGCTGAGATTGTTCTCAGTCTGCTCATTCCCTGTGTACAGACATGAATGTCTGTGCACAGAGATGATGTAGCAGAGCTGAGATTGTTCTCAGTCTGCTTATTCCCTGTGCATAGACATCTATATTTATGCACAGGGGATGTAGCAGAGAGGACATCGCGTTTTGGACTGCGTCGGACGGAAGAGGATTTTTTTAATTAAAGATGGAGTCCCTAATGGCTTTTTTTTTTATTTCTAATAAAAAATTTTCCTTGTGTTGTTTTTTTTTTAAAACAATTTAATAGAAATTCATGGCGGTCATGTCTAATATTGGCGTGACCGCCATAAATTTCGGGCTTAGGGCCAGCTGATAATACAAAGCTGGCCCTAACCTCTTTATTACCCAGCGTGCCATCGCTACCAGGGCCGCTGGAAGAGCGGGGTTCAGCGCCAGAGGATGGCGCTTCAATGAACGCGCCATCTTCTGGGGCGGCTGCGGGCTGCAATTTGCAGCGGGGGTGCCCAGAAAGCTTGGGCATCCCTGCGCTGCGGATTCCAGCCCCCAGCTGCTTAGCTGTACCTGGCTAGACATAGAAATTGCGCGGAGCCCCACGCATTTTTTTTTAATTATTTCATGAAATTCTGAGATTCTGACTCTGAGACTCTGACTCTGAGACTCTGACTCTGAAATTCTTGAAATAATTAAAAAAAAATGCGTGGGGCTCCGCGCAATTTCTATGTCTAGCCAGGTACAGCTAAGCAGCTGGGGGCTGGAATCCGCAGCGCAGGGATGCCCAAGCTTTCGGGCACCCCCCGCTACTAATTGCAGCCCGCAGCCGCCCCAGAAGATGGCGCGTTCATTGAAGCGCCATCCTCTGGCGCTGAACCCCACTCTTCCAGCGGCCCTGGTAGCGGTGGCACGCTGGGTAATAAAGAGGTTAGGGCCAGCTTTGTATTATCAGCTGGCCCTAAGCCCGAAATTTATGGCGGTCACGCCAATATTAGACATGACTGCCATGAATTTCTATTAAATTGTTTTAAAAAAAACACAACACAAGGAAAAATTTTTATTAGAAATAAAAAAAAAAGCCATTAGGGACTCCATCTTTAATTAAAAAAATCCTCTTCCGTCCGACGCAGTCCAAAACGCGATGTCCTCTCTGCTACATCCCCTGTGCATAAATATAGATGTCTATGCACAGGGAATAAGCAGACTGAGAACAATCTCAGCTCTGCTACATCATCTCTGTGCACAGACATTCATGTCTGTACACAGGGAATGAGCAGACTGAGAACAATCTCAGCTCTGCTACATCATCTCTGTGCACAGACATTCATGTCTGTACACAGGGAATGAGCAGACTGAGAACAATCTCAGCACTGCTACATCAGGCAGCAGGCGGGCTCTAGGACCCTGGAGCTGCACAGAGAAGACAGCTGGACTGGCTCGCAAAGAAACAGCAGTTATCTGCGAGTTTCCCTGCTATCACTGGCACAGTAGCCAGTGATTACTCGCAAGTCTAATGCAAACAATGGCAATCCTAGTTTTGTCAGCGTTTCTGACAAAACTAGGATTGATATTGATTTGCATTGGACTCGTGCGAGTAATCACTGGGAAACTCGCCGAGTACAGAGTCCTGCGAGTCCCTTACTACTCGCCGAGTAACGAGTCCTAGCGAGTAGATTCGCCCATCCCTAATGTTTGACTGTAGGGACCGTGTTCTTTTCTTTGAATGCCTCTTTTTTTCTCCTGTAAACTCTATGTTGATGCCTTTGCCCAAAAAGCTCTACTTTTGTCTCATCTGACCAGAGAACTTTCTTCCAAAACGTTTTAGGCTTTCTCAGGTAAGTTTTGGCAAACTCCAGCCTGGCTTTTTTATGTCTCGGGGTAAGAAGTGGGGTCTTCAGACGCCGACGGATAGTATGGGTTGACACTGTTGTACACTCGGACTGCAGGGCAGCTTGAACTTGTTTGGATGTTATACATAAATATTTCATATGGCTACCATCAAAACAGCTCCCAGAAAAATGCCTGGTTTCAGCTGTGCTGCTCAACACGTATAACAGATAATCAAAAGGAGGAAAAATGTGGAGCCTTAGTTGCTTCAAGAATTTGCAGTAAAAATATATCTTTATTTAGAGACAGTTTTGAACATCAAGGTGCAGAAATAATGGTGCAATCATTACAAATACATAGCACTTAATCCATATACAATAAATGGATGCACATGACAAGTTTCATCATATTGCACAAACACAGGATATAATACAGAGGCTACTTCATTAGACTAGTGTAGTCAGATGAAACATAATGAGACATGGTAATCAAGGTAAAGACTGGCAGCTCATATGTAATATATTGCAATACTCCATAAAGTGCAAACATACAATCAAAGTGCAATCGCATATAATGAATAAGGTGCTAGTGCAGGATGAAGGGATTCAATCCCTCCATATCAGACTCCTTACGTACGTTTCGCTTGCTTTAGATACGCATATGCTTCATCATGAGGAACTACACTAGTAGACTACACTAGTCTAATGAAGTAGCCTCTGTATTATATCCTGTGTTTGTGCAATATGATGAAACTTGTCATGTGCATCCATTTATTGTATATGGATTAAGTGCTATGTATTTGTAATGATTGCACCATTATTTCTGCACCTTGGTGTTCAAAACTGTTTCTAAATAAAGATATATTTTTACTGCAAATTCTTGAAGCAACTAAGGCTCCACCTTTTTCCTCTTTTTGATTATTTGTTTGGATGTTAGTCGAGGTTATTTATCCACCATCCGCACAATCTTGCGTTGAAATCTCTCATCAATTTTTCTTTTCCATCCACATCTAGGGAGGTTAGCCACAGTGCCATGGGCTTTAATCCGTTAAGGACCGAGTCACTTTGCAGCTTAATGACCAGACCATTTTTTGCAATTCTGACCAGTGTCCCTTTATGAGCTAATATCTCTGGAACGCTTCAACGGATCCTAGCGATTATGAGATTGTTTTTTCGTGACATATTGGGCTTCATGTTAGTATTAAATTTAGGTCGATAATTTTTACGATTATTTGTGAAAAAATCAAAAATTTGGCAAAACCTTTGAAAATTTAGCAATTTTCAAATTATGAATTTTTATTCTGCTAAACCAGAGAGGTATGTGACACAAAATAGTTAATGAATAACATTTCCCATATGTCTACTTTACATCAGCACAATTTTGGAAAAAAAAAATTTTTTCGTTCGGACATAAGGGTTCAAAGTTCATCTGCAATTTTTCATTTTTCCAGCAAAATTTACAAAACCATTTTTTTTGTGACCACATCACATTTGAAGTCCCTTTGAGGGGCGTACATGACAGAAAACACCCAAAAGTGACACCATTCCGAAAACTGCACCCCTCAAGCTACTCAAAACTACATTCAAGATGATTATTAACCCTTCAGGTGCTTCACGGGAACTAAAGCAAAGTGGAGGGAAAAAATGGTTATTTTAATTTTTCCAACAAAAATGTTCTTTTAGCCTCAATTCTTTCATTTTCACATGGGCAACAGGATAAAATGGATCCTAAAAATTGTTGGGCAATTTCTCCTGAGTACATCGATATCTCATATGTGGTCATAAACCACTGTTTGGGCGCACGGCAGGGATCAGAAGGGAAGGAGCGCCATTTGACTTTTGGAGCTAATTTTCCATTCAAAAAGTCAAATGGCGCTCCTTCCCTTCTGAGCCATGCTGTGTGCCCAAACAGTGGTTTATGACCACATATGAGATATCAGTGTACTCAGGAGAAATTGCCCAACAATTTTTAGGATCCATTTTATCCTGTTCCCTATGTGAAAATTAAAAAATGTAGGCTAAAAGAAAATTTTTGTGGAAAAAAAAGTACTTTTTCATTTTTACGGATGAATTTGTGAAGCACCTGGGGGTTCAAAATGCTCCCCACCCATCTAGATAAGTTCCCTGGGGCCTCTTGTTTGTAAAATGGGGTCACTTGTGGGGGAGCTCCAATGTTTAGTTACACAGGGGCTCTCCAAACGCGACATGGTGTCCGCTAACAATTTGAGCTGATTTTTCAGTCAAATTGTTAGCGGACACCATGTTGCGTTTGGAGAGCCCCTGTGTGCCTACACATTGGAGCTCCCCCACAAGTGACCCCATTTTGGAAACTAGACCCCCCAGGGAACTTATCTGGATGGGTGGTGAGCATTTTGAACGCCCCAGTGCTTCACAAATTAATCTGTAAAAATGAAAAAAAAAAATCTTTATGGAAAAAAAGTACTTTTTAATTTTTACGGATGAATTTGTGAAGCACCTGGGGGTTCAAAATGCTCAACACCCATCTAGATAAGTTCCCTGGGGGGTCTAGTTTCCAAAATGGGGTCATTTGTGGGGAGCTCCAATGTGTAGGCACACAGAGGCTCTCCAAACGTGACATGGTGTCCGCTAACAATTTGAGCTGATTTTTCAGTCAAATTGTTAGCGGATACCATGTTTCATTTGGAGAGACCCTGTGTGCCTAAACATTGGAGCTCCCCCACAAGTGACCCCATTTTGGAAACTAGACCCCCCAGGGAATTTATCTAGATGGGTGGGGAGCATTTTGAACCCCCAGGTGCTTCACATATTCATCTGTAAAAATGAAAAAGTACTTTTTTTTCCATAAAAAGTTTCTTTTTTTCATTTTTACAGATTAATTTGTGAAGCACTGGGGTGTTCAAAATGCTTACCACCCATCTAGATAAGTTCCATGGGGGGTGTAGTTTCCAAAATGGGGTCACTTGTGGGGGAGCTCCAATGTGTAGGCACACAGGGGTTTCTCCAAACGCGACATGGTGTCCGCTAACAATTTGACTGAAAAATTAGCTCCAATTGTTAGCGGACACCATGTCGCGTTTGGAGAGCTCCTGTGTGCCTAAACATTGGAGCTGCCCCACAAGTGACCCCATTTTGGAAACTAGACCCCCCAGGGAACTTATCTAGATGGGTGGTGAGCATTTTGAACCCCCAGGTGCTTCACAAATTCATCCGTAAAAATGAAAAAGTACTTTTTTTTCGATAAAACGTTTCTTTTTTCATTTTTAGATTAATTTGTGAAGCACTGGGGCATTCAAAATGCTCACCACCCATCTAGATAAGTTCCCTGGGAGGTCTAGTTTCCAAAATGGGGTCACTTGTGGGGGAGCTACAATGTTTAGGCACACAGGGGCTCTCCGTACCCAACATGCTGTCCGCTAACAATTGGAATTATTAGCGTACACTATGTCGCATATGGAGAACCCATGTGTGCCTAAACATTAGAGATCCCCCACAAGTGACCTCATTTTGGAAACTAGACCCCCCAAGGAATGCATCTATATGCATAGTGAGCACTTTGAACCCCCAGGTGCTTCACAAATTGATCCGTAAGAAGGAAAAAAGTACTTTTTTTTCACACAAATTTTCTTTTTTCATTTTTACGGATCAATTTGTGAAGCACCTGGGTTCAAAGTGTTCACTATGCATCTAAATACAGCGAAGCCCATTTTTATTCTTTTTCTAGGACCGCTTCTAGAAAAAAAATGGCGTGGGGCTCCGCCATATTTTTGGTTCAGCCAGGTACAACTTGGCAGCTACGGACTGCCAGCAACCCCCAGCTGCCTCATTGTACCTGGCTGGCAACCAAAAATACAGCGAAGCCCATTTTTATTTTTTTTCTAGGGATAATTCTAGAAAACAATGGCGTGGGGCTCCGCCATATTTTTAGTCCAGCCCGGTACAACTTGGCAGCTACGGATTGCCACCAACCCCCAGCTGTCTCGTTGTACCTGGCTGGCAACCAGAAATACAGCAAAGCCTATTTTTTTTCTAGAACTATATCTAGAAAAAAAAATAACGTGGGGCTCCGCCATATTTTTGGTCCAGCCAGGTACAACTAAGCAGCTGGGGGCTGGAATCCGCAGCATGGAGAGGCCCAAGCGTTCTGGGCCTCCCATGCTGCGAATTGCAGCCCGCAGCCGCTCCAGGAAATGGCGCATTCATTGAAGCGCCATTTTCTGGCGCTGTACCCAGACTCTTCCAGTTGCCCTGGTGCCGGTGGCAAACTGGGTAATAAAGGGGTTAATGCCAGCTTTTTATTGGCAGCTGGCACTAAGCCCGAGATTCATAATATAGGGCCAATGTTAGACCCGCCATTAGGAATCTCTGGTAAATAGTCAGAAAATACACACACAGAAAAATCTTTTTATTTGAAAAAAAAACACAAACAAAATTCGGACTCCATCTTTATTATAAAGATCCGACGTAGTCCACAACGAAGGTCCCACGACGCTCGATCGCCTCTGCTCAATCCAGAGACTGCAGCAAGGGATCAAGTGTCCTCTTCCTACAGTCTCGGGGGTCAGAGTTATGGTGCACTGTATGACAATGATCTGTTATACAGTGCACCATGACTATGATCCCAGAGACTATAACAAGAGGACACTTGATCCTTGTTGCACCCATCCATCCACCTATGCACCCATCATCCACGCACGCACACAACCACGCACGCACATCCAAGCACCCACATCCAAGCACGCACATCCAAGCACGCACATCCACGCACGCACACACCCACGTATGCGCACTTCCACTCACGCACATCCACGCACGCACATCCAAGCATGCACATCCACACACGCACACACCCATGCATGCTGACATCCACGCACGCACATCCACGCACACACATCCACGCACACTGACATTCACGCACGCTGACATCCACGCACGCATGCTGACATCCACGCACATCCACACACACATCCACGCACACATCCACGCACACATCCACATCCAAGCACATCCACGCACACATCCACGTACTCACACATCCACGCATGCACATCCACGCGTGCACATCCACGCACGCACATCCACGCACGCTGACATCCACGCACGCTGACATCCACACACGCACGCTGACATCCACACACACACATCCAAACACATCCACGCACGTACACATCCACGCACGCACATCCAATCACGCACATCCACGCACGCACGCACCCATCCATCCACGCACGCACCCATCCATCCATCCACCCACCCATCCATCCATCCATCCATCCATCCACCCATCCATCTATTCATTCATTCATTCATACTTACCCGCCGATGGATGAGGAGGAAAAGCCCCTGAGAAGAGGAGGAGCTCGTGCAGCCCGCCGGAATAGGTGAGCGGGGCTTGGGGGGGGGGCAGGGGGTTGGATGGGGTACCAGCTGGAGGGGGGGGAGTACGAGCAGGGGGAGGGGGCCCTGCACCTGGACCGGCGGGGTGCAGGCCGGACACAGGGGGGGGCCGGACACAGGGGGGGCTGGACACAGGGGGGGCAGGACAGGACATGGGGGGGGGGCTGGATGGAGCGGGGGCTGAAGCCTTAGGTGATGGCTGGCGGGTGCGCCGGGTGTGCAGCCCGCCGGCGGATAAATATGATCCAGGGGGGGTCGCATGTGTCCTGGAGCGGGAGGGGGCTGAGTAGGGGGAGGGCACCCGCCGATCGGCCCCTCTAGATCTGATTGGAGAGCTCCAATCAGACCTGAAAGGGTAAATCTGTCTGAATCGCTCCGATCGGCAGTTTCAGTTTTACACTGCCGATCGGAGGGGTCCTGGGCAGGGGGGGGGGGGGTTAAAGGGTCCCCACACCTCTTCCCCTAACCCTTGGCTGTCACTGACAGCTTTTAGAATTGAACTGTCACTGTTCATTTAGAAGCAGTGACAGTTCAAAGCCATGACGAGTATACTCGTCATGATGCGGGAACTGACATCTTTTCATGACGAGTATACTCGTCATTAGTCGTAAACGGGTTAAACTTCTTGCCAACACCTCTTAGGTGCCACAAGTTACAGGTGCTGTTAATTACACAAATTAGAGAAGCATCACATGATTTTTATAACAGTGCCAATACTTTTGTTCACCCCCTTTTTTATGTTTAGTGTGGAATTATATCCAATTTGGCTTTAGGACAATTCTTTTTGTGTTTTTTCATTGAAGACAAATTAAATGAAGATAATAATACCAAAGAATTTGTGATTGCAATCATTTTCAGGAAGAAACTGAGTATTATCTGACAGAATTGCAGGGGTGTCAATACTTTTGGCCACAACTGTATATGTATATACCAAGATGGTGTCTATGTCTTATATAATTAGAGGGAAATGTCTCTACATGTCCCTGACATCTCCAGCATCTTGATGAGATGGCCCTACATGGCCCTGTCTGGTCAAAATAAGATAAGGGTGTGGCGGCCCCATCTGGCAAGATGCGATAAAGGGGTAGAGCTACACACCCTATCAAGGGTTATTGAGGGACATGGAAAGTCCCCATATACTCTGTCTTCTCTTTACATCATAAGGAGCCAATCACCATGAAGCAGATAATGTTGAGGAACCAATCATTATAAAAGAATTGCGAATGTAACCAAAGGATTTGAAGTTTGATTAACTCATGTCATATTAGCAGCTGTCTATATAATAAACCCGTTAGGGCTCTTCCCCTTTAGGAATATTTTGATACAGCAAACTAAGACTTGGTTTTCTGTTATTCTACCTACCCCTTCTGATTTCATTTGTTTCCCCATTCAAGATAAAGAACCCTGTAATCCCCTCCCGTGCTGCTGCCATTTCAGCGCTGTTGGTAATCAAGGTTCAGAGCTCACGTGACATTGTGATGCCGTGCAAGCCCCAGATCCAACAACAGCTGACTTCCTTTTCCCCGCCTTTGGACCAAATGAACAATCCACAGGAAGTGAGTAGTAGCCCCAGCATCACGTCTTGTTGAAAAACTCATATGTAGGAAGAAGGAAGCTGGCGGTGACTGGACGCGTGACTCGCGAGACAATACAATGTCCCATGAGCCTCGAACCGCGGTTACCAAACAGCAACATCAAGGGAGGAGAGTACAGGTTATATTATTTTAAAATGTGTGAATGGAAATTGGAAGGAGTTGTCCTAAAGGCCACGTTACACACACAGATATCTGTGACCAACTTCTGAACAGATCTCTGGTTGCAGTGAAATCATGGACACTTTGATCCATTTTGTATACAGCCACAAAATAGAACAATGTGCCCATGATTTCACTGCAACCAGAGATCTGTTCAGAAGTTGGTCACAGATATCTGTGTGTGTAACGTGGCCTTAATAGTGGACAACCCCTTTAAGTGTGGATCATTTATATATAATTCTATAGCTAACCATTGGGTAACTCTTGTATACAAGCGTACGATGTCACAGTTTTGTGCACACACACCTTTTCTTGCTTTGATGAATACTTTTTCTTTCTCCATGTATGCAAAGTGCTATATTCTTGGTTCACACAAAATAACTAACCTTGGTATGAAAATCCGAAGTAGCAAAGATCTGGTTTTTACAGGTTGTTTAAATAAAAAATAAAAGTATTTAGAATAAGAGTTACAATTAAATTGGAATATGTAAGACAGAAAATAAAGAGGAAAACATACGGATAACTCTATGAATACAAGAGAGATGCGATGTGCTGCAAAATAATGCATTAAGTCACAATTCTCACTCCCACGTAGCTTCTGCACATGCCAAAATCAAAGAATATCGCACATCAGCAGTAATTAAACAATGCATGATAAAAATACAAACAATCATTAGTTTTCAAGGCTGTGTACCTCAAAGTAACTGGTATCTGTGAGTACATCTTATCTAAAGAACATCAGCTTAGAGAACATTCCAAGGATGTATGCAAGCCTAACTGGCTCCTTTAGCAAAACATGATTTTATAAAGCTGGTAAATAACAAGTAATGTAACATATTGGCAAATTAAAGATTATAATATCTATATTAATTATTTTCCTTATCAATTCCACCTCTTGTTTATACAAAGACAACTTTATCATTCCCAAGTCAATTATAACCAACTAGATGGTGGCCCGATTCTAACGCATCGGGTATTCTAGAATATGTATGTAGTTGACATACTGTGACTGACAGAACTTGTTAAGTCAACGTGAGTGCACTACATATATATAGCAGTGCTATGGTATATGGTGGTACATTACAGCACATGTATAGCAGCACTATAGTATATGGCGGTACATTATAGTAAATGTATAGCAGCACTATAGTATATGGCGGTAAATTACAATACATGTATAGCAGCACTATGGTATATGGCGGTACATTACAGTACATGTAAAGTAACACTATAGTATATGGCGGTACAGTATAGCACATGTATAGCAGCACTATAGTATGTGGCAGTATATTATAGTATATGTACAGGTGCACTATAGTATATGGTGGTATTTTATAGCACATGTATAGCAGCACTATAGTATATGGCGGTACATTATAGTACATGTATAGCAGCGCTATAGTATATGGCAGTACATTACAGCACATGTATAGCAACACTATGGTATATGGCAATACATTACAGCACATGTATAGCAGCACCATGGTATATGGGGATACTCCGCTCCCCGCACCCCTCCGCTCCTCCACAGTAAAAGTAAAAAAAATCCTCAGTGAGGATACTCACCTGTCCACCGGCTCGCTCCACCTCCGTCTTCTAGGTCCTACAGGCCTTTAGGACCCGTCGTTGCCTGGGAAACCGATCAGCTGATCGGTCACATGACCGCTAACTGCCGGGGGGGCAGGATGGAGCAGGGGAACAGGATGGTGATGGGGGGGAGGGGTGGCAGGATTGTGTCTGGGGGGCAGGATGGAGCGAGGAGGGCAGGATGGAGTCGGGGGGGCAGGATAGAGCTAGGGGGGCATGATGGAGCCGGGGGGGGGGGGCAGGATGGAGGTGGTGGGGGGGCTGGATGGAGCCGGGGGGGGGCAGCATGAAGGGGGGGAGCAAGAACAGCAGGGGGCAGGATGGAGGCGAGGGTCAGGATGGAGGGAGTTGGGCAGAATGGAGGGAGCGGGGCAGAATGGAGCGAGCGGGGCAGGATAGAGCGGGCGGGGCAGGATAGAGCGGGCAGAGCAGAATGGAGCGAGCGGGGCAGGATGGAGCCGGAGGAGCAGGATAGAGCCGGAGGAGCAGGATGGTGGCAGGGTGGAGCAGGATGGGGGGGCAGGATGGAGCGAGCGGCGCAGAATGGTGGTGAGCGGGGCAGGATGGTGGCGGGGGGGCAGGATGGAGTGAGCGGGGCAGATTGGAGCGAGCGGGGCAGATTGGAGTGAGAGAGGCAGGATGGTGGCGGGGGCAGAATGGTGGCGGGGGGGCAGGATGGAGCGAGCGGGGCTGATTGGAGCGAGCGAGGCAGGATGGTGGCGGGGGGGGGGGGCAGGATGGTGGCGGAGGGGCAAGACGGAGCCGGAGGGGCAGGATGGTGTGAGCGGGACAGGATGGTGCGAGCGGGGCAGGATGGAGCGAGCGGGGCAGGATGGAGTGAGCGGGGCAGGAAGGAGCGAGCGGGGCAGGATGGAGCCGGGGGGGGGGCAAAATGGAGCCGGGGGTGCAGGATGGAGCAATCGGGCAGGATGGAGCGAGCGGGGAAGGATGGAGCGAGCGGGGCAGGATGGAGAGAGCTGGGCAGGATGGAGCGAGCGGGGCAGGATGGAGCGAGCGGGGCAGGATGGAGCGAGCGGGGCAGGATGGAGCCGGAGGAGCAGGATGGTGGCGGGGGGGCAGGATGGTGGCAAGCGGGGCAGAATGGAGTGAGGAGGGCAGGATGTAGCCAGGGGGGCCGGAATGGAGCCGGGGTGGGCAAGATGGAACCGGGAGGGGGGGCAGGATGGAGTCAGGGGGGCAGGATGGAGGCAAGGGAAGGGGGGGCAGGATTGTGTCGGGGGGGCAGGATGCAGTGAGCGGGGCAGGATGGAGCGAGGAGGGCAGGATGGAGCTGGGGAGGGGGGCGGGATGGAGCCTGGGGGGCAGGATGGAGCCGGGGGGCAGGATGGAGGTGGTAGGGGGGCAGGATGGAGCTGGAGGGGGGGCAGGATGGGGGCAGGGGAGCAAGAATATCAGGGGGCAGGATGAAGGGAGCGGGATAGAATGGAGCAAGCGGGGCAGGATGGAGCGAGCGAAGCAGGATGGAGCGAGCAAAACAGGATGGAGCCGGCAGGGCAAGATGGAGCGAGCGGGGCAGGATGGAGCGAGCAGGGCAGGATGGAGCCAGGGGTCATGATGGAGCCAGGGGGGCATGATGGAGTGAGCAGGGCAGGATGGAGCGTGCAGAGCAGGAAGGAGCGAGCGGGGCAGGATGGAGCCGGGGGGGCAAGATGGAGCCGGGGGAGCAGGATGGAGCAATCATAGCAGGATAGAGCGAGCGAGGCAGGATGGAGTGAGCGGGGCAGGATGGAGCAAGCGGGGCAGGATAGAGCGAGCGGGGCAGGATGGAGCGAGCAGGGCAGGATGGAGTGATCGGGGCAGGATGGAGCGAGCGGGGCAGGATGGTGGCGGGGGGCAGGATGGAGCGAGCGGGGCAGGATGGAGTGAGGAGGGCAGGATGGAGCTGGGGGGGCAGGATGGAGCCAGGGGGGGCAGGATGGAGTGAGCAGGGCAGGATGGAGCATGCAGAGCAGGAAGGAGCGAGCGGGGCAGGATGGAGCCGGGGGGGGGCAAGATGAAGCCGGGGGGAGCAGGATGGAGCAATCAGGGCAGGATAGAGCGAGGCAGGAAAGAGTGAGCGGGGCAGGATGGAGCAAGCGGGGCAGGATGGTGCGAGCGGGGCAGGATGGAGCGAGCAGGGCAGGATGGAGCCAGCGGGGCAGGATGGTGTGAGCGGGGCAGGATGGAGCGAGCAGGGCAGGATGGAGCCAGAGGGGCATGATGGAGTGAGCAGGGCAGGATGGAGCATGCAGAGCAGGAAGGAGCGAGCGGGGCAGGATGGAGTCGGGGGGGCAAGATGAAGCCTGGGGGAGCAGGATGGAGCAATCAGGGCAGGATAGAGCGAGCGAGGCAGGAAAGAGTGAGCGGGGCAGGATGGAGCAAGCGGGGCAGGATAGAGTGAGCGGGGCAGGATGGTGGCGGGGGGCAGGATGGAGCGAGGAGGGCAGGATGGAGCTGGGGGGGCAGGATGGAGTCGGGGCAGGATGGAACCGGGGAGGCAGGATGGAGGTGGTGGGGGGGCAGGATGGAGCTGGAGAATGGGGCAGGATGGAGGTGGGGGAGCAAGAATAGCAGGGGGCAGGATGAAGGTGGGGGGCAGGATGGAGGGAGCGGGATAGAATGGAGCAAGCGGGGCAGGATGGAGCGAGCTAAGCAGGATGGAGCGAGCGAAACAGGATGGAGCCGGCAGGGCAGGATGGAGCGAGCGGGGCAGGATGGTGCGAGCGGGGCAGGATGGAGCCAGGGGGGCATGATGGAGTGAGCAGGGCAGGATGGAGCGTGCAGAGCAGGAAGGAGCGAGCGGGGCAGGATGGAGCCGGGGGGGGGCAAGATGAAGGCGGGGGGAGCAGGATGGAGCAATCAGGGCAGGATAGAGCGAGCGAGGCAGGATGGAGTGAGCGGGGCAGGATGGAGCAAGCGGGGCAGGATAGAGCGAGCGGGGCAGAATGGAATGATCGGGGCAGGATGGAGCGAGCGGGGCAGGATGGTGGCGGGGGGGCAGGATGGAGTGAGCGGGGCAAGATAGAGCGAGCGAGGCAGGATGGAGCCAGAGGAGAAAGATGGAGATGGAGGAGCAGGATGGTAGCGGGGGGGCAGGATGGGGGGGGGCAGGATGGTGGCAAGTGGGGCAGAATGGAGCCAGCGGGGCAGGATGGAGCGAGCGGGGCAGGATGGTGGCGGGGGGGCAGGATGGAGTGAGCGGGGCAGGATGGAGCGAGCGGGGCAGGATGGTGGCGAGCGGGGCAGGATGGATGCGGGGCTGGGGGCAGGATGGAGCCGGGGGCAGCATGGAGCCAGGGGGGGGGGAAGAGGGGCAGGACGGGTGCAGGGGGGGCACGATAGAAGTGGGGGGCAGGATCCCCCTTGCCCTCCTCTGTTCTCACTCATCTTCTGTAATGGTCGTCATGTGACAGGACGGGCTGTGTGATGTCACATCAGACCGCCCTGTCACATGACCGGAGTGATGGAGAAGACGGGTGAGAAGAGCGTGAGGCGAGGGGGGGGCAGTATGGATGTGGGTGGGGTGGGAGGAGGGGGGCAGTATCCCCCTCGCCTCCCGCTCTTCTCACCCATCTGTACACAGAGTGGGCTGATGTGACATCACACAGCCCGCCCTGTGTACAGACGGGTGAGAACAGCGAGAGTCGAGGCGTGGGGGGAGAGGCAAGGTGGGGGTGGCGGTTCCCTGTGTACTCCGGCAACAGTGGCGCGTTAGCGCCTGTCGCCGGGCTTCAGCGACAGCGGCACTAACACACCACTGTTGCCGGGCTGCAAATTGGCGCGCAATTCGTACTTTGAATTCACGCGCCAATTTGCATAGTCTGGGCTCATTGGTGCCTGCCTCCGGCGGGCTTCAATGAGCGGTCTCTGTCTGTTGCGCAATTTCCGTGACAGACAGAGAACATTAGACAAATTATATAGTAGATAGCTGCTTTTATGAACTGGAAGTACACACTTTGCAAATACGGAGCCCCTGGTATTGCTTTTATGTCATGTAATGCCATATCTGATGGAAATTGTGGTCCCTCTGCTGGATGTCAGAAGAAAACACACCCTGCCTGATCTCAAATCAGGAAGCCGAGCACTGAATGCCTTGGTTGGGCTGTGACTCAGCCTCTGGTTGGAGGGAGGGGTAAGTTAGGGTATAGTATGACAGAGTAGATGAAGGAGAGGTCCAGGGATGAGGCAGCAGGAGCTGCTCTAAAAGGACCAGCTGCAGTCAGGGGACCAGTCCCTAGGTCATCCAGTCTTATAGGGCCTAGTGGCAGTACTGGATGCTGTGTGAGTTTCAAACTCACCAGCAACTCAAGTGGAGCATTCCGGGGCATCAGTAGTATAGAGGATGAGGGAACTGCTATAGGCACGGATACCAGCAGGATCTGCACTATCAGCTTGACATGAGGTAACCCATAGCAATCTAGTGAGAGTACTGGAAAGCTAAAGGCACCAAGAAACCTAAAACTCAAGGAACGTCAGCAGGAAGGCCATATTACTCACCCAGCAGAGTGAACTACAGTTCTCATCAGACGGTATGGACCACATTCTTGGTGGTGGTTGTATAACCTGGACCTGCTACAGAAACCTGTAGTAAAAATGTAAAGCAAAGACTGACTCCTGCTGTGTACATTGTCCACTACACCACCATCACCCCCATCATTACCCTGGGTGCAGCGCTGGTTGGAAATCGCTAAACATCTGACCACCTGTCCCCCAGGGATCTCTGCAGTACCAGCTTAATTATGCTGATTATCCCAACTGGCGTCACAAACAAACTTTATCCCTACTATTATCCCGGACTCATTCATCTTTTTTTATATATATTTCCATTTGTATATTGTCTGAGACTAATCAGTCCCACATTGATAATATAATGTGCCTTAACTGATTATATAACTATACATTGTCATATGACTAATTATAGTAATTCTCCAGTCTGCTTTATTACCTTGTTATAATTACTTTTTTAATATCTTTCAAATTCTTATTTTTGTACATCTAGCACGTCTTTACTTTCCACAGCCTGCTTGATCACTTTATTTTAATGTTTTGATCTTCTAGCAAGAATTATTGCTGCACAGTTTCCTTAATTTCACCATTAGCGTGTTAGTTCCGCAAAAATGATTTGCGCATGCGCGGCTTGCATTCTGGGCGCGACTTCCTGCGTTCCAAAGGCAGGAAGCAGGAAGTCGCGTCACATCCTGCCGCATGATAAAATGGGCGGCGAGGCTCTCAGGCACCGCTCACAGCGTCTTCACAGCCCCCCACGGCGGTCTTGTAAGTTTGCAGATTATTATAATTTTTGTACATTGGCTGTATGGTGATTTGGGTCTCTTTAACCTTATCCCTGCACAAGGGTACTTTTTTGGGGACTGGTGGCGCTATTGTGATATAAGCTCCCTGGAAAACTTCCTTTTCTACGTAGCATTACATTGCTCTTATGGCTTTTTTTGTACCATAGCAATGTGTCTTATGATTATCATGCTGTCTTTAGGCACATTTACAAGCTGTGAGCCTTGGCTACGAAATATTAGCAGTCTTGTAGGTAATCATTCTCATTTATTATCATACTCATATTCATTGTCCCTTTTGTTCTAGAATTTTTTTCCTCTTCTCTGTGATAGATGGTTATATGAAATAGGGCATTGTTTACTCACAAGCTGTTGTGCTGATTCGGTGATTATACCTTTCATTATATCAGTAGTCATTGTGGGCTGTTGTACCTGAAAAATACAGGTATGATTACAATCATTGATGGAGTTTGTTTTTTCCTTACATATATGCTTTAATCTATAAATCTCAGGTGTATTCATTATTATTTTTTACACAGGATAATATACACAACATTTCTCTGTAATTGGATTCTTTGTTCATATACCTGTGTCCTAATTGATCACACATTATTACTTGGATTAATCACAGGTATGCGGATCATTTTTGATAATATTGCCTGTAACACATCGTCCAAATGAAATGAACAAGTATTTCATTATCTTTATGTAATGTTCGAAATATTCCGTTTGGAGAGTAAAATAGTACTGTTACCGTATATACTCGCGTATAAGCCGAGTTTTTCAGCCCAAAAATTGGGCTGAAAAGTCCCCCCCTCGGCTTATACGCGAGTCACTGTATACTGTATACAATGTATACAGTATACAGTGCCCACATCTATATACAGGCCCCCCGCCGCAATCCTGTAAAGGAATAGATTAGTATACTTATCCATCCGCTGCAGCTGTCCCGCCGCCATCGCGATCCAGCATCTTCCGTCTTCCAGCGTCTCGCGTCTTCTTCCGATGGTCGCAGGCAATGACGTCATTGCCTGTGCGACCGAGGAGGAAGCCGGAAGAAGACGCGAGACGCTGGAAGACGGAAGATGCTGGATCGCGATGGCGGCGGGACAGCTGCAGCGGATGGATAAGTATACTAATCTATTCCTTTACAGGATTGAGGCGGGGGGCCTGTATATAGATGGGGGGGCCTGTATATACCTCTGGGGCATATATATGTGGGGCTGCTGTATACTACCACTGCGGCTGTATTTACCTGTGGGGCTGCTGTATACTACCACTGGGGCTGTATATACCTGTGGGGCTGCTGTATACTACCATTGGGGCTGTATATACCTGTGGGGCTGCTGTATACTACCACTGGGGCTGTATATACCTGTGGGGCTGCTGTATACTACCACTGGGGCTGTATATACCTGTGGGGCTGCTGTATACTACCACTGGGGCTGTATTTACCTGTGGGACTGCTGTATACTACCACTGGGGCTGTATATACCTGTGGGGCTGCTGTATACTACCTCTGGGGCTGTATATACCTGTGGGGCTGCTGTATACTACCACTGGGGCTGTATATACCTGTGGGGCTGCTGTATACTACCACTGGGGCTGTATATACCTGTGGGGCTGCTGTATACTACCACTGGGGCTGTATTTACCTGTGGGATTGCTGTATACTACCACTGGGGCTGTATATACCTGTGGGGCTGCTGTATACTACCACTGGGGCTGTATTTACCTGTGGGACTGCTGTATACTACCACTGGGGCTGTATATACCTGTGGGGCTGCTGTATACTACTACTGGGGCTGTATTTACCTGTGGGACTGCTGTATACTACCACTGGGGCTGTATATACCTGTGGGGCTGCTGTATACTACCACTGGGGCTGTATATACTTCTGGGGCTGCTGTATACTACCACTGGGGCTGCTGTATATACCTCTGGGGCTGCTGTATACCACACTGTTGAGGGCTGTATACCTGTGCTGGGGTCCACCCTCGGCTTATACACGAGTCAATAGGTTTTTCCAGATTTTTGGGGCAAAAGTAGGGGGGTCGGCTTATACACGGGTCGGCTTATACACGAGTATATGTATTCATTGTTTTCTCTTGTGTCTTTGATATAGATGCATAACTGATGAAGGCCGTGAGGCCGAAAAAACGTTTTTTTGTCAACATCTGTGATTTCTACGGTTGTGATCATCTGCTGCATTTTTATTAAAGATTACTTTATAAGCACTAAAAGACTCCATTTTTTCTATCTTGGTGTGCCAGAGTTTATCTAGAATTGATTACTCTACTTTTCTCTGTGCACCCTTTTTTCAGAATTTTCATATTGGTTGAGCCAAGCATTCTACGTGTTTATCAACAGCAATTTTTGTTTGGGCTCCCATTTTTTCTTTTTATTCAGCATTATGGATTTTCCTTTGGTATCCTATGACAACTGTGAGACCTCAGCGATATTAGCAAGAGTTACTTCGTCCACTGAGTTCCTTAATCTTTCACCTGAAGATCTACAGAACAAAGATTATGAAAAAGAGAGATGAGACGCCTCATAGTGTTGGATTTACATTTAGCTACGCTGTCAGAATACTTGAGACCAAAAAAGATCCCTCGGGGACTGAGGGTTAACCTCCGTCTTACACTTTTTTCAGATAATACGGTTTTCTGTGATCGTTTTGAGGGCATCTTAAACAAGTGCTCTCTAGATCTGATCACGCTCACCATAGATTTTTTGCATAATGAGGTTACTACCATTAAGGAGAATATCAAGTCTTTAGAGGATCAGTTAAAAGATTCTATGTCTTCAAGTGAGTTTACCTCATTAAAATCAAGGATGAATAAAACGATGGGGGACTTCAGTAAGAATGTCCAGGAAAGGAAGAGGAGGAAGTTTAACCGGGATCTGGAGGACTACTCTAAGAACACTGTATACAGATGGCGTAATCCTGAACCACAAATACCTTTCTATCCACCTAGATATGATCCATATGGTTCAGATAGTAGCCTTGATAGCATCGATTTTACATATTTGAATCAGGGTCGTTTTTTAGGCCCACCTCGGCGATATTTTCGAGGAAGACGAGAAGGGGGAAAAGGACAAGCAGCAGGGCGGCACCCAATGCAACTGAGATCTCAGGTATGGAGAACATAGTCTTTAATATATCTTCATATAACTTATCACCTATTGATCTCCAGGTGCTCCAGAAAGGATTGTCATTTAGTCCAACTCCTAATTATGATGCTTTTTCTGTTGATCAAGATCTCAGTCGATTTTTTCGTAAATTAAGATTGAAAGTTCACTTTGATAAACAGAAAGGGTTACCAGCACCTTTGTCCTCTACCTCTTCTATTTCCTTACCTGGGTTTACACTTCACGGTTTAAACTTACAACTCCCGAGTAACTTTCATCCTCCACGTTCATACCATGCAGTGGAGACATTTTCCACATTGGTTCTCAATGATACAGAGAAACTATGGTCTGATATTGAGGGTGGTGGTTATAGGATCAAACACAACTTATTTCCATTAGAATCACAGGCGATTCGCCAGCTGAGACAAAATAAATTAATTGAAATAAAACCAGCAGACAAGGGTGGGGCCATTGTGGTGATGGACCGCACTAAACATATAGCAGAGATTGAACGTCAATTGCAAGATACTACTACTTACTTACCTTTGTTACGTGATCCTTCCCAATCCATTAAAGCCTTAGTTAAGGACAGAGTGGATCATTATCTCACTAATTCAGCGATCGATACAAAGATTGCTGAATTCCTGCAACCTTCACATTGCTCAATCCCTGTCTTTTATGTTTTGCCAAAAGTGCACAAAGATTTACATAATCCTCCAGGTCGTCCCATAGTGGCACTTACCGACTCACTCTTGTCTCCCCTAGCCATTGTGGTAGATAAAATCATTGCCCCCTTGATTCCACAAATTCCCTCTTACATCAGGGACACAGCCGATTTTCTTTCAAAATTGAGAACATTGGGTAAAATACCTGCTCACAGTCTGTTGGTAACACTCGATGTTAATAATTTATACACGAGTATAAAACATGATGAAGGTTTATTTGCCATGAATTGGTTTCTAACCAAGTTTTCTACTTTGACTACTTTACAACATAATCTGTGCCTTGATCTTTTGGAAATTATCCTCACACAAAATTTCTTCATGTTTCAGGATCAATTTTTGCTCAAGTAAAGGGTACAGCGATGGGGAGTAATGTCGCCCCTTCGTATGCCAATGCGTTTTTGGCGTATTTTGAGGATACATTTTTGAATCATATCTCTCATATGCCTCAATATGGTCTGGCATGGTATCGTTACATTTACGATGTCTTCATGGTGTGGACCGGCTCCGTAGATGATTTACATACATTCCATAATATTCTCAATTCTTTAACACCAGGCTTGACATTCACGCTCAATTTTGACACTACTCAAATCAACTTCTTGGATACTTTAGTTTTGAAATCTAGTGACGGTTTCTTGAGTACAGACCTGTATCGTAAATCTACTGATAAAAATAGTCTATTATTGTTCAGCAATAGTCATCCTTCACATTTAAAAGAGTCTTTACCTCATTCTCAGCATGTCCGCATGGACAAAATTGTCTCCGACCCGGTATTGAGCGTACAGAGACATGCAGATATGACTCGTAGATTTATTGATAGGGGATACCCCCCTTCGATTGCGGCACCACGGACACTTGTTATGACCACTTCTCGATCTGCTCATCCACGCATATCATTTGTCAATAATTTTCATGCCCTTAATCAGGGGTAGGGAACTCCAGTCCTCGAGGGCCGCAAACAGTGCAGGTTTTCAGGATTTTCTTAGTATTGCACAGGTGATAACATAATCACTTGCACTGGTGATGATTCCAATCCCTGTGCAATACTAAGGAAATCGTGAAAACCTGAACTGTTTGCGGCCCTCGAGGACTGGAGTTCCCCACCCCTGCCCTTAATAATCTGATTAAAAGCATTATAATTAAACATTGGCACATTTTAACAGAGTCATACCCTTCTATACCAGAATTTAAATAATATCAATTATGGTCATACAAACGTGCACCTAATTTATGTGATCGCTTAGTAAGAGCAGATGTGGGTTCACAGTTGGTGAAATCCAGGCAAACGTTTTCTTTCTACTCCTAAGAAGGGTAACTTTCCCTGTAGACACTGTTTACAATGTTCCAATCTAGTGAAGGGTAACAATTTTTCTCATCCAAGAACTGGACAAATATTTGAGATTAATGAATTTCTCACTTGTCACTTGTCATTTGTGATTTACTTCATTAAGTGTCCGTGCGGTCTCTGATATGTTGGGGAGACTACCCAGCATGTCCGAGACCGCATCTCCAAACACAAATCTACAATTCGTTGCAAGAACATGTTATTGCCTATTCCTTATCACTTTATTACAATGGGCCACTCCATTGCCCAATTACGGTATCATATTCTTGAGCATGTTCCCCCTATTAGAAGGGGTGGAGACCGTATTAAACGCCTCAAACAATGTGAGGCATTTTGGATATTCAAATTACAAACACTAAAGCCCAAGGGGTTAAATCGTGAATATGAGGTGTTTATTTAATCATTTAACTATTGACTCATTCATCTTATTTTATATATATTTCCATTTGTATATTGTCTGAGACTAATCGGTCCCACCACTGGGAAACACAATTTTTTAGGAGTTAGGTCTGACAACTGTTCTTAATTAATTTTTGGATGCTGAATCCAGAAATGATCTCAGTTTTTCTCTATCACGTCAAGTTTTTGAACTATAGGATTTTTGTCTTCTCAAAAATATGTAAACTACTGTACCTAAAAAGTGTTTTTTTTTTTTTTTTTTAAATAGTACAAATATGAACAAAAAATGAAATATATAAGAAATAGGCATGACAAATATATTTTTTAATACTATCATGTTTTTTACAAAGGATATATATATATATATATTGTAATCAGATAACAAGTCTTATTACAGATATCCGTGCAATTGTGCATCTCTGGCAGGTAAGTTGTGGAGGAAAAACTTGACGTGCTAGAAAAAAATTGACTACATTTTTGGAATCAGCATGCCAGTTTTAGTATAAATCAGCTCAAAAACCTAACTCAACAGAAATTTTTTTTCAAATTGTTCCCCAGTGTAATATAATGTGCCTTAACTGATTCTATCACTATATATTGTCATATGACTAATTATAGTAATTCTCCAGTATGCTTTATTACCTTGTTATAATTACTTTTTTAATATCTTTCAAATTCTTATTTTTCTACATCTAACACGTCTTTTCTTTCCACAGCCTGCTTGATCACTTTATTTTCATGTTTTGATCTTCTAGCAAGAATCATTGCTGCACAGTATCTTTACTTCACCATTAGCGTGTTAGTTCCGCAAAAATGATCTGCGCATGTGCGGCTTGCATTCCGCGGCGAGATTTTCTGCGTTTCAAAGGCATGAAGCAGGAAGTTGCGTCACATCTTGCCGCATGATAAAATGGGCGGGTAGCTGTGTAGCTACCAATACTCCCGGTTCCGGGTTCTGCCGCCGGGCGTTCCGCTCTTCCGCCAGCTGGTCCACAGCTAGGACTATTTCAGCACTCCAGTGCCTGATAGTCCAGTCTGCATACTCCTGCAAGCGGGCCCACAGGTCCCGCAGCGCCGTCCCCAGAAGATCTTCTCCAACAGTCTATAGGGTCGGGGTGCCAGGGGCGGCTTGATCAGCTCTTATTTGATCCTCCACCTCACGGAGGACATCAGTAATTCTTGGTACCGCCATCTCTACCAGGTCACTTGCAGGTAACGGGTCTGGAGTCTGGCACTGGTTCTCGTTCTGCCCTCCGACCGCACCCTGTTTAGTTTTTATAGTCCTGACCTGGCATGGGTGGGTTCTCAACCGCCCCTTGGTTGTTTGATGACAAGGGGGGCGGGGAGACATTTTGACGCCTCTTTCTTGGCCCATGGTTGCTGAGGGGCTGAGGCACGCCCCTGGGCCAGCACATAGTCTCTTACATTTGTGAGCCCGCCTTTTCTCTCTTCACTCCTTGGCAGGACGAGGGGGCGGGGCTTATCTTCCCGCTCTTTTCTCTTGCTGTAGTGACGCAGCTTAAATTGTGAGGCGGTGTAATGGCGGCTCTATTTTGTAATCCACAGTACAGTCAATAAAATAAAGTCTTAAGGCACACTTTACCTGGTAAATACCAGGCTGGTTCAATCCTGTTCGTGATGCCAAAGTTGATGCGGCCAGGGGCAGAAGGGGTACTCGGTCACCAGGTCTGCTGAATAGGGGGTCATGGGTGGACGGGATCCCGGTGCCGTGCCCTGGTGATCAACTGGGGTAGATGTTGATGATGGGGAAAGGGGTTATTTACAAGGGAACGTGACGCCACCTGTAGTTCCCGGTAATATGGTACCGGCGCTGCCAGCCGGCCGCTGAAGTGATGGTTAGGGCAGCAAATTGTGGTACAGCTCCCCACAGGTGGAGCTATACCTCAGGGCAGCAATGAAGGAAGATGGTGAGGGAGGTCAGTAATGGAGATGATGCTGCAGTTCTTACCCCTCTGCTGAGCTGGTGCTGTTGCTGGGCCCTCTGGGCACCACAGTAAGGAAGACAGAGTCCAAAGCAAGTTTACTCCACTTTAGTAGGTACCGGCAGGTGATAATGGTGTACGGTACAGTCCGGTTTACCGGGGGTCGGTCACAAGCTTCAGGTTCCCTGTTATGGAGTCTCTAGATGTTCTACTTTCTAAGGCTTCCTGGGATAAACTTTTCCTTCTTTCTCTATACCCTTGGAGAGCTCTCCCACCAGTCCCTGATCTCCTTTAGTCAGGCACGGTTATCCTTTCCCGGATTTAAGAGGAGTCCAATCTCTCCCCCAATGTCGGTAATCGGGACGTTTTCCCACCGGTTATGGATCTATTGTGGTCCTGAGGGGCGAGGTACCTTGTGGTGCGTACGGCAACCCGGTTATCTTGGGCCCACAGCTCGTCGGTCTATAGTCAGTGATAAACGCCTGACTACTTCGGCTACCCACAATGCTGATGCTCCCCAACGTCACCAGCTGGCTCCAACCAGTCCTGGTCTGTTGCCTTCTGTCCTGGGCCCCCACTTAGAGATGGGGCACCCTCCTCTCAGCTGGGCTGTCAGGCCTGACCTCTCTGTCTGCCTTCCCAGCACTGTCTGAGGTAAACTGTCAACTGTCACTCTTCCGCTATCCTAGGCTCCGCCCCAACCAATGGGACGTACTAAATTATCGGTTCCCCTATTCTAAGTGGTGTGGTCCTAGGTGGATGTAAAAGCAGACTTCATAGAGTGAACCCTGAGCTGACGACCTTACAGGGAAAAAGAAAAACACAATTTTATATTAAAGTGTAATACTACCCTGTGGTGCCTAGTCACAGGGGCGCCACAAAGGCTTGTGCAAGTGTTTCCATAAAAGTCCTGCCCCGCCACACACAGGTGGGACCACCATTACTTTTGAGGAGTACTATAGAAAAAACAGAGAGGTAGGTCAGATACCTGTTTAGGCCTAGAAGGCCACATGAAGTCAAAGCTTGTGCAAGTGTTCCTATAAAAGTCATGCCCCGCCACACACAGGTGGGACCCCAATTACTTTTCTGGAGTACTACATGAATTCACAGAGAGGAAGGTCAGAGACCTGTTTAGGCCTAGAAGGCCACATAAAGTCAAAGCTTGTGCAAGCGTTTCCATAAAAGTCATGCCCCGCCACACACAGGTGGGACCACCATTATTTTTGTGGAGTACTATAAAAAAAAACAGAGAGATATGTCAGAGACCTGTTTGTGCCTGTGTCAAAAGGAACCTGTCACTGAATATTAGAGATGATCCACCACTCTAGTGTTTGAATTCGATTCGGTTTGTCGAATTGGGGGTTTGTTTGTCGAATGTTCGTCGAATGTTCGTCAAACACTGATGAATATCATTGAATACAATGGCAGGAAAAAACAAACACCTACTAACACATAGAAAACACATAGAAGACAACTTCTAGGGTGTCCAAAAGGTAACAAACTTCTCAGAAGATACAACATACTCATGGAAAAGTGACAAGTACATATACATATAAAAACGCGAAAAGAAAAGAGATGGACGAGTAAAATGAGGAGGAGACACAGATATAGGCATGTCATGCCCTTCGAAAATCCGATTTTACTCCAGTATTTGTAAGGCACCATGAGGATGAGTATTTCTTGATTTTTACTTCGGTTTCTGTAAGGCCTCGTGCAGACGATGAGTATTGCTTGATTTTTACATCTGTATCTGTAAGGCCACATTCAGACAATGAGTATTGCTTGATTTTTACTTCAGTATGTGTAACGCCATGTTCAGACGATGAGTATTTTGTGAGGTTTTTCCTCACTATCTGTAAGTCCTTGTGCAGACGATAGGTATTGTGTCACATTTAGGGGACTACAAGAATAGTCTCCCTTTTTTCAGAAAATTTGGGCACAGACACCACTTAAGTGGCATCAATTGCACCACAGTTGCAAACTTTAAATGGTTACTTTTAGGCAAAAATCCACAAGGCTTTAGTCTCCCAAGGATGACACAGGGGTAGAAAAGTCCTTGCGGATCCATGCCTTGTTCATCTTTATGAATGTTAGTCTGTCCACATTCTGGGTGGACAGACGCGTGCGCCTTTCTGTCAGCACACCATCAGCAGCGCTGAAGACATGTTCTGAGAGAACGCTGGCTACGGGGCATGACAAGATCTCCAAGGCGTGAGTGGCGAGCTCAGGCCATTTTTCCAGTTTGGAAGCCCAAAATGAGCAAGGCTCCAGTTCCCCAGTCATTGCATTGATCTTAAGTTGGAGATACTCGTGTACCATCCGCTCCAGGCGTTGACTATGTGTCAGACTTCTCGTGTCTTCAGGCCTTGAAAATGATGGTCTGAAAAAGTCTTGAAATGAGGCCACAAAATTGCTGGTACCACCACCAGATATGGTGTTACTGGTACAGTGTGAGTGATGATGACGCGACAGTCCCACGGTTGACAAGTTGGAACTGTGAGATTCACTCTGTCTACTACCACTGGTGGTTTGTGGAAAAGCCTATCTGAGATTATGTATCAGCTTCTGCTGATAGTCCTGCATGCGTGAGTCCCTTTGTATGGCAGGAATTATTTCAGCAAATTTGCTCTTGTACCGGGGATCTAATAGTGTGACAACCCGTAGTCTGCATTACTCCTAATTCGCTCAATCCGAGGGTCATGTTGCAGGTAGTGCAGCAAGAAGGTGCTCATGTGTCTTGTGCACCCAGGAGGACCAAGTCCTTGTTGTGTTGGTGGTGGGGAGGTCAGAATCATGCTTCCTTCCTCTGCCCTCTTTCCCCAACCTCGCACAACAGAAATGTCATCAAGGTCTCCCTCATCTGCTGACTCTTCCATGCCCATCACCAGTTCATCCTCCATTCTTCCTGGGCTCCTGCACCTTCCTGAAGAGGTTGGTTGCTAACATGCACCCTCATGAATGCCTCTCCACCACCCTCCCATGCCTGCCGTCTTGGTGCTGCCGACTGTGAGGATCTTGCAGATATTGTAATCCCTTCTGAATAGGACTCCTGTACTTTCTCAACCTCCTCATGTCCCACCACCTGACTCCGAATATTGTTTAGAGTGTGCCCCAGCATGTAGATGACTGGAATAGTCATGCTGATAATGGCATCGTCAACACTAAACATCTTCGTCACCATCTCAAAACTGTGCAGAAAGGTGTATAGGTCCTTGATCTGAGACCATTCCTGCAATGTGATCTGCACCACCTCTGGATCTCGTTTGCCCAGGCTATACGTCATAACGTATTGCACCAGGGCTCGGCGGTGCTGTCACAGTAGAATTCCAGCGTGTTGGCATATCACATTTCAGCCGGTGAACGGGCAAGCCGAAAGACTCCTGGAGCAAAGTGAGTCTTTGAGCTGCGGGATGCCAATGCCGGAAGTGAGCACACAGTGACCGTGCCCTCTGCAGAAGCCCATCTGGGCCAAGATAGTGTGTCAAAAAATGCTGGACAACCAGATTCAACACGTGAGCCATATAAGGCACGTGTATGATATTGCCCCGGCGAAGGGCCGCACCCAGGTTTGCAGCTTGTCGCACATGGCGTTCCCTGGCTGCAGGTTGAGTGGAGACAACCATTGCTGAAACTCGGTCGCCAGAGCTGACCACAACTCCTCAGCTGTGTGACTCACATTTCCTAGGCATTTCACGGTAAAGACTGCTTGATGGCGTTGAACCCTGCTGCCAGCATAGTAGGGAGGTGTGCAGGATTCCTTCTGTGCAGTTACAATGCGGGTGGCATTACCAGACAGGCTTTGGGCGGTGGTGAAGGACTGAGACGAGGTTGAGGAGGCAGAAACAGTGGAGGAACTTCTACCTACAGAGGATGGACGCACAACTCGTGGGGACGGCAAGACTTGGACAGCAGACCCTTCTCCAGCTCTCATCATAGTTAACCAATACCCAGTCAGCGACATGTAAAACTCCTGTCCATGCTTACCGGTCCAAGTGTCTGTGGTGAAATGCACCCTGTCACACATAGAGTTTCTCAAGGAAGCGGTGATGTTGTCTGCGACATGCTGGTGTAGCGCAGGCACACCTTTCTTGGAGAGGTAGTGGTGACTGGGCATCTGGTAAAGGGACACTGCGACGGACATAGGGTCTCGAAAATCCTCTGTGTCTAACAGGCGGAAAGGCAGCATTTCTGAAGCCAACATCTTGCAGATGGTGAAATTCAAGCGCTTAGCTTTCTCATGGCTAGGAGGAAATGGCCTTTTACTTGTCCACATCTGAGGGAGGGAGGGCTGGCTGCTGTGCTGAGACACGGTTGAGTATGTTGTCCCCGGCAAACTGCTGGTCTGGGAGGGAGGTGCAGGAGAAGATGTAATGTTGCCTTCATCCAAAGGTGGTGCTCTCGATGTCTGAGAGAGCTCAACACCAGCAGCATTGTCCACTTGAAAACCAAGTGACGACCTGCCATCACACTGCCTGTAGCGGGTAAAGAGGTGGCAGGTGTACGTCCAAAAGCATGTGTGACAGCTGTCCCCACAGTCACAAGTGATGAAGAGCACACGGATGCACTTGATGGGGCAGACGGTGTTAGGAACGCCCCGCTAGCCTGCGTTCTAGCACGGTGAGCTTCCCACTGCGACTTGTGCTTCATGTCCATTTAGCGGTTCATACTTGAAGTACTCAAGCTAGTGAGTTTTTGGCCTCTACACAGAGATTGGTGACAAACCTTGCAGATGACATGATTTGGGAGATCCTTAGCGATGTCGAAAAAGGCCCAGGCTAGGCAAGGCTTAGAGCCCATGCTAGCTGCAGAGCCAGCACGACTTCCGCTCAGAGGCAGAGTTTTGGCTGTGAATGCAGTTGTTGGCGTGCTTCCAGTGCTCCTTCTATGTCCAGGAAGGCGCAACCTAACCTCGTCGTCACTATCATCCTCCTCCACCTCCTGTGCTGACCTCATCGACTGGCTGACTGTGGGTTGACAGTAAGTGGGATCTCCAACCTCATCATCATCCTCTGTGTTCTCACACCCCTCATCCTCAGAGACAACCTCTTCCTGCCTTGACGATAACTTAATTTGTCAATCAAATCCGGTATCTGAGTCTCCTCAGCATCATCCTCCTGGTGTCCACCAACAGTATGTACTGATAGGGAATGAGGGTCTGCATAAATGTCAGGAGCTTCTTCATCTGGGCCTGGGTCTGACTCTCAAAGCTTCTGGGCATCAGGGCAGATCATTAACTCGTCTGGACTCACTGCAGCTTTGGAGCAGACCTCTGATTCCCAGGCTATTGTGTGACTGAACAGCTCTGCAGACTCAAACATGTCTGTTACCCCAGACTCAGTAGGGCGGCTGGACACTTGGGAGCTTGGAGTAATCAAGTGCGATTGGGCTGACACCTCAGATGACTGGAGGGTTTGTGATGTAGAAGTTGAGGTGGAGGAGAGGCCACTCAAGATCCATTCAAGCACCTGCTGTTTTTGTGCCTCACTTACAAGTAGTATCGATGGTCATGTCCATAAGAAAGGGATCATATCCGATTGGCCACGTAAAGAAGTAGACATCTTACTTTGGCTGGAAGATTGTCTATCTTCAGCAGATGTTAATGTAGCTTTTGCATCTACCCCACGGACGCAAACTTTTTTTTCCCTTTCCACCATGCCTACTCCCATTTCTACCAGCAGCAGGCCTTTTGCCACTCATTTTGTATGTGAAAAAATTGGAAGCAGTACAGCTGTTTTACGAAAAAAAGCTGGATGTAAATCAAGCAGAGGTGACTGCACCAACACTGCTACTAGGCCCAAAGTGAGACCTGGCCAAGGTGCAGTTAAAAATTAGTAGGAAGTACACTGGCGGTGTAGTAGATTGTATTACAAGTGGCCTACACTAATAGTTTTTGTCACGCTGTGACTTGACCAGAAGTCAGATGTGGCCAAGGTGCAGTTAAAAATTATTAGGAAGTACACTGGCAGTGTAGTAGATTGTATTAGATTGTGGGATCTATAGGACCACAGAAAATCCGGAGACCCGTGGAGTATACACTTCTCCCGGGCACCTGAGCGACCGCAAGAGGGTACCAGGCACCGCTTGATGGTTCAGCGGTCAGCCAGCAGAGGGCTATCCGACGGGAGCAAAGGAGAGAGAGACAGCAGGAGGTCAGGTTAGCTTTATGGAACCAGACTTCACCACCACTGGGAAGCAGGAAAGGAACAGACGAGGGTAGAGCACAACGGCACCTGTGGCACCCTGGCACCTGTTGGGCGCCACAGAAATCCTTAGAGCACAAATGGAGTAAGTAACAGCACAGCAAAACCCACAACACACAACAACACCTTAGAACACCTGGTTTCACCCCGAGCCTCTAGGGGGAGCTACCACTGGTCACTTGAGCCAGTTCCCCCTATAAAAAGAGTCTTGGAGGGAGAAACTTCAGAGTGTGGTAGACGCTACAAGAGCTGCCAGCCTGTGTGAAACCTCCACCTTATGAGGAACACACTAGGCCCTGCTAGCCTGTTAGCGAGTGGAGATCCCTGCAATTGGGATAATAGGAAGAAGGAGATCACCTCTCAGGAATACAGAGTTAATCCGACTCTTTCCAAATCAACCGGTTACTGGAACCGAAGCTGTGAGAGCTACTCAGCCACCACAGAGAACCAGCACCATCAACAGGAGGTTTAGCCACCTGTTCCACCTGATGCACCCATCCACGAGAGCCCAGGGAAGAGTACTGATCCTGCTCAGACCCTTTTATAGTGCCCTCAGTGCTGCTAACCAGGTGAAGCAAGTTCCATCATTGAACAAACTGCCCGGTCTGGAAGGATTCCACATCCACCCGATCTTAGCACCAGAAGTAGAGAAAGGAAGCCTAACACTGCTTGCTGTGAAACTCCATAAGTGCCAACTTCACTATCCCGGTCCGAGTGTACCTGACTACCATCCAGTAAAGGTACCTAAAAGAGACTTTGTGTGGTTGTGCATTACTCCAGGATTCAGCACGCAGCATCCGCAGCTGCCTCACAACATCTTGCGCAGCTCCCGGCTCCGGGGATTCCCGCTCATCCTGTGGGGAGCGTTCCATCTCGCTGTGTACCATCCCCCGGAGACCCGAACAGCGCTGGTAAAGTTACCAGAACACCCGCAGGTGGCGTCACGAAGACAAATCACCCCACTGTTCCGCCATTCCCCTATTGATCTGGACCACCGGGCCTACACTACCGCAGGCGCGGTTCCGTGACTGGAGGAGAAACAACGCCCACTACGTGTACCCCCCCCGGCTACGGTGAGTCAGAATTTGGCGTCACGAACAGGATTCGAGCAGACCCGTTATCACGGGTATTGTGTGCTATTTATTGACTGTAAATATCGAACTGTACATTTGGTCCGCTATTGCTGCGCGAAAAGGCGGGAAAAGAAGGGGCGTGACTGTGCAGAGGGCGCGAAGATTGGCCCCGCCCCCACGCTCTGACGACTTCCTCCGTACGCAGCAGGAACCGGAAACTCCCGTGGTGCCTCACTCCTCACCGCGAGGCCGACTCTTCCGTTTGCAACCGAGGGAAAGGCTACGCTTAACTAAGGGGGAGCGACCATGAGTAACCCGGCTCCCGATCACGCAGTGCCCCCGCTAGACCAAGCGGTACCTCAAAATATACCTTTTGATGGACAGCAACAAGTCGGCGGTATGCTACCACAACCCGCTCCGATTATGCCAATGTCTCTACCCTACGTTCCTAGTGCGACCTGGTTACCCAAGTACAGCGGTGTACCCAGCACCTTGGAGAACTTCCAGAGGAAGATATGCCAAGCCCTGGACATGTACCCGATGACCGGTAAGCAAAGAGCTTCAGTTATTATGGGACAGTTAACCGGTGCAGCCGAACTGCAGAGCCGCAGCTGGCCTGTAGAAGTTCAGGAATCTGTGGAACAGATATTCGCTAGATTAACTCGGGTTTTTGAGTGCCATACCGAAGCTGGATTAAGACTGTCATTCTATCGTTGTAATCAAGGGGCACAAGAAACTGTCCTTGATTATTCACTGCGCTTGCAAGAAGCATACAGACTGTTAAAACAAGTCGATCCTGATAGTGCTCGAGATGAGAACAAAGCGTTAATTGGACAATTTATTGTGGGCCTTAAACTGTCTGAGGATAGAAAGCAAGCAAGCTGGTGGTCCATACAGAATCCAGGCGCAGAGTTTGATACCTTGAGAGATTTAACAGTTTGGGGACAACGACTCGCTGAAGTACCCGATCCCGCTTCACCGCAGCAGCAGCAGTACACTGACACCCCTTCCGTGCCGGCAGCAGCATCTCCAATCCCTGCGATCCAGTCCAGTGCACATGTGTGCTAATGTCGAGCAGCTGATGAAAGACGTGGCTAAGCTACAAGCTGGGAGAAAACCCAAGACAGATGCAAGGCCATCGGACAAGATTCAACTCGCCGACAGCCCGGATGACGTCCCGTGGATGAGGAGAAAGACACAGCCGTCGCGAGGAAAACCTGCAGACCGCCGCAGTCCTGACAGACGCCGCAACAGTCAGCAGAACGACTTAGGAGGACGCAATCTGCAATCCCGTCCTTTAAACGAGCGACCCCTGGGCGAGAAGGGCCAACCCCAGGAGTAGACTGTCCAGGCCCTACGTCCAGCTGGGAACACAAGTATGTGGGAGACTGTCCATACTTACCAATCGTCATCGATGGCATCGCTATCTCCGCCTTGATAGACACTGGATCCCAGGTGACATCCATCCCCAGTACCCTTTACAAGCAGTTCTGGCCAGATGTTAAGCTAGAACCCCCTAATCCCGAGATGAACCTTGAAGCCACTAATGGTATTCCGGTTACCATAGAGGGACAGTGGGAAGCTACAGTAAAGGTGGGGAGGGTGCAGTTGAAAAACCAGGGCATCTTGGTGGTCCAGGATAAGCCTAACCACAAGGATCCATATGTCATATTGGGTACCAATGTGATGATCAAATGCCTCGATGAAGTGTTGTTTTTACTCCAACAGAGTGCTGAAGCCGGTAAACCCAGAGAAAAGAGGGCTATCCAAAAGCAGATCAGAGCTCTGGTGTATCAACAACAGGTAACCTTGTCAAATGGTGAGATTGGCAGAGTAAGGGTCACAGATCCCATTCCAATTGTGGTACCACCCAGAAGTGAAATGATGATCTGGTGTCGAGCAGCCATAGGCCTCAGGGGGCAGGACTACCAAGCTGTAGTAGAACCTGTAATGTCTGACAGTAGTCCTACGCTCTTGACAGCCAGAGGGTTAGTCGCTGTAAGAAAGGGGAGAGTCCCCGTACGCATATTGAATTATGGTGATGACGAAGTCAGACTGCCAAGATATGCAACTGTTGCAAAATTGTACCAAGTAAAAGATGATGCTGTGATTGATGTAAAATCCTCAAACCAAATAGTCACTGATGAACCCCCTCACTCCAAAGATCAGCTAGAGAAATGGTGTCAAGACCTCAGTGTAGGAACTGACAATACACCCCCTCACCAGAAAAATGGAGTATACCGGGTGGTTCGGGAGTATGAGCAAGTGTTCAGCAAACACCCACTTGACTTTGGGAGGGTTAAAGGGGTACAACATCATATGCCCACAAACAACCATGCACCTATCAAAGAAAGGTACAGGCCTATACCACCTACTCACTACCAGAAAGCAAAAGAGATGCTTCAGGACATGAAGAATGCAGGAGTCATTAGGGATAGCTGTAGTCCCTGGGCCGCACCACTAGTCCTGGTTAAAAAGAAAGATGGTAGTATGAGGATGTGTGTAGATTATAGGCAAATCAACAAAGTCACACACAAGGATGCATACCCGTTACCACGCATAGAAGAGTCACTAGCTGCACTCAAATCTGCCAATTACTTCTCCACATTAGATCTTACTAGTGGGTACTGGCAGGTTGCCGTTGCAGTAGAGGATCGTGAGAAGACAGCTTTCACTACTCCCATGGGCTTATGCGAGTTCAACAGTATGCCATTCGGTTTGTGCAATGCCCCAGGAACATTTCAGAGACTTATGGAGTGTTGTTTGGGCCACAAGAACTTTGAGACTGTCTTGTTATACCTTGATGATGTCATTGTCTACTCTCAGACCTATGAAGATCACCTCCAACACCTGAGTGAAGTGTTCGAGTCACTGTCCAAGTACGGGATGAAACTGAAACCGTCCAAGTGCCACCTGCTGAAACCCAAGGTCCAATACCTAGGACATGTGGTCAGCGCCGAAGGCGTAGCACCGGATCCGGATAAGGTCACCGTCATCAAGGACTAGCCAGCACCAATCAATCACAAAGAGGTACGTCAATTTCTAGGACTGGTCGGGTACTACCGACGATTCATCAAAGGCTATACCAAGATAGCTGCCCCCATGCAAGATCTCTTAGTGGGCCAATCCAAAAACGGCAAGATCAGGAGACCCCCGTTCCACTGGGGCCCAGAGCAGGACAAGTCCTTCCAAACGTTAAAAGAAGCTTTAACTGGAGAAGAAATCCTGGCCTACCCTGACTACAATCTACCGTTTTTACTGTACACAGACGCAAGCAATGAAGGTTTAGGAGCAGTCCTATCTCAACGTCAGCAGGGCAAGGAGAAGGTGATAGCCTACGCAAGCAGAAAGCTCCGTCCCACCGAAAGGAACCCGGAAAACTACAGCTCCTTCAAGCTGGAGTTCCTGGCCCTGGTCTGGGCGATCACAGAGCGTTTCAAGCATTACCTGGCATCCGCCCCGTTCACAGCTTTCACAGACAACAACCCTCTAACACACTTAGAGACTGCAAAGCTGGGAGCCCTCGAACAGCGTTGGGTAGCAAGACTCGCTAACTACGACTTCACTGTAAAGTACCGGGCAGGTCACAAGAACGGCAATGCTGATGCCCTGTCCCGAATGCCCCATCTTCCTGAAGAGGGAGAAGACATAGATGACCTGGAAGAGATTGAACTACCTGCTTTCCACCGTTCAGGTACAGCAACATGTCATCAGAGAAACCAGACACGTGTAGAGAGGACCGTGAACCCGTTACCTCACCATGACTGGAAGGAGGCTCAAGCCAACGACCCAGATGTCAGCCTGGTAAGGGATCTAATCACTCAAGAACACGCCAACATGGACTCTGATGCCTCACCAACTGCTAAACGTCTGTGGAAGGAGAAGGGAAGGTTGTTCGTCTACCAAGGTAAACTATGCAGAAGATACCTCAATCCACGAACCCATGAACTCATCTGGCAGATTGTAGTTCCCAAGACCGAAGTCCAAATGATTCTTGAAGCATACCATGATGATGCCGGACACTTTGGATGGAAGAAGCTGGAGAGACTCCTGAAGGATCGGTTCTACTGGGTCGGTATGAGAGGCTCCATTGACAAATGGTGTAAAAACTGTGGACCATGTCACCTTCGAAAAAAGACCACTTAACTCAGAAAGCTCCGTTGCAACCAATTGTTACCACCAAACCTCTTGAAATAGTTGCTCTCGACCATGTGAAGCTTACCCCAAGTCGAACCGGGTACACCTACGCTCTCACCATCGTCGATCACTACTCAAGATTCCTGGTAGTCGTTCCAGTTAAGGATTTAACTGCTGAGGTAGCAGCCAAAGCGTTCCAGAGTTACTTCTGTCGCCCCCATGGGTATCCAGACCAGGTCTTAACTGACCAAGGGCCAGCCTTCGAATCAGCTCTTTTCCAAGAATTCCTAGGGCTGTATGGGTGCAAGAAAATCCGCACAACACCTTATCATCCTCAAACGAACGGTTTATGTGAGAAGATGAACCACATAGTCATTGACATGCTCAAGACCTTACCAGTTGAAGAGAGAAATCAATGGCCAGAGAAACTTCCAGATCTCGTGGACATCTACAATCACATACCTGTCAGTTCGACAAATTACACACCTGCTTACTTGATGAGAGCAAGACCAGGTAAACTGCCTATTGATTTGCAGATGGGAACCGTTGAACCCACAGAAGACTCTTCTGACGAAGACTGGGTCAGCCAACGCCAAGAAAAGTACAGGAAGGTACAAGAGAGTGTTGAAAGGAACCTTGAAATCAGTAGAACCAAGCAAGAAAAAGACTTTAACAAGCACGCCTCAGCTGAACCGTTAGCTATAGGTGATGTAGTGCTGAAAAGAAAGCGAAAAACCAACAAATTGGATAACAGTTGGGAATCCATACCCTACACCGTTATGCCGTCACACTTTGATAACTCAAAAACTTGTGTTATTAGCAAAGATAATGGGAATACTATTGCGACTGTTTCAAGGGATCATTTGAAGAAATGTCCGCCACAGTTAATCCCACAAGCAACCAGTTACCCTACTGTAACTAAAGATGAAGAAACAAAGGAAAATCTAGTCCTTACAGAAATTGGATACTTACCAGCTGATTGGCCACAAATAGGTGAAGCCTTCCTCATACCAGTTATGCATTTCTACCAACCTGTAGAAGATCAGCCAAAACCAAATCCAATTCCACAAGTCCAACAAGAAGAAGTCCAAGTGCAAGAATTGCAGCCTGTTATCATGGAACCTGAGATTCCTGTAATCGGTCAGCCTGCTAGTCCCACAGTAAGAGAAGCCATTCCTAATCAACTACCTACAGAGGTCAGTCCAGTTGATAGACTCCGCACTTACTATGGTCTTACACAAAGCAGACATAGAGAAGTACCAACCACTTCGTACACTACACAAACAGCTTCGGAAACACCCACACTACGCAGATCCACACGTAGTACATTAGGCCAACCCCCACAAAAACTTGGTGAATGGGTTTAAAATGTAGTGGAACAAATAACCTGTAAGTGTTGTAAATATTAACCAGTTTTCAAAAACCTGTAAAAAGTAGTGTACAGAAGGGTGGAGGAACTGGGCTATGTCCCAAGTATACTAAGTTGGGGACAGAAAGTGCCTGGTAAAGTATAGAAGGTTAGTACCGGCCTCCCAAGCAGAGACACCCGTAGGCAATGTATAAAGTTACTGTGAATCCCTGGACTTTGCCTTTTTTCCCTTTTTCCCAAACTTTGGACAATTGTCACAGGACTTGTGTGACCACTAACTTTACCTTTTTCCAGCCTGCGGCAGATGGACTAGTGCCGTACGGACTGCTTGTCACCTTTTTCACATTTTTCACTCCTTTTCAGTGATTTTTGTGTTTTCTTTAAGACTTTGTAAATTGAATGTTATAAAATGCTTAGTGTTAAGTTGTAAAAAGAACTTTTTGCTCAGCCGTGAGAACTGAGGTTAACTAAGGGGGAATGTGGCACCCTGGCACCTGTTGGGCGCCACAGAAATCCTTAGAGCACAAATGGAGTAAGTAACAGCACAGCAAAACCCACAAACACAACAACACTTAGAACACCTGGTTTCACCCCGAGCCTCTAGGGGGAGCTACCACTGGTCACTTGAGCCAGTTCCCCCTATAAAAAGAGTCTTGGAGGGAGAAACTTCAGAGTGTGGTAGACGCTACAAGAGCTGCCAGCCTGTGTGAAACCTCCACCTTATGAGGAACACACTAGGCCCTGCTAGCCTGTTAGCGAGTGGAGATCCCTGCAATTGGGATAATAGGAAGAAGGAGATCACCTCTCAGGAATACAGAGTTAATCCGACTCTTTCCAAATCAACCGGTTACTGGAACCGAAGCTGTGAGAGCTACTCAGCCACCACAGAGAACCAGCACCATCAACAGGAGGTTTAGCCACCTGTTCCACCTGATGCACCCATCCATGAGAGCCCAGGGAAGAGTACTGATCCTGCTCAGACCCTTTTATAGTGCCCTCAGTGCTGCTAACCAGGTGAAGCAAGTTCCATCATTGAACAAACTGCCCGGTCTGGAAGGATTCCACATCCACCCGACCTTAGCACCAGAAGTAGAGAAAGGAAGCCTAACACTGCTTGCTGTGAAACTCCATAAGTGCCAACTTCACTATCCCGGTCCGAGTGTACCTGACTACCATCCAGTAAAGGTACCTAAAAGAGACTTTGTGTGGTTGTGCATTACTCCAGGATTCAGCACGCAGCATCCGCAGCTGCCTCACAACATCTTGCGCAGCTCCCGGCTCCGGGGATTCCCGCTCATCCTGTGGGGAGCGTTCCATCTCGCTGTGTACCATCCCCCGGAGACCCGAACAGCGCTGGTAAAGTTACCAGAACACCCGCAGGTGGCGTCACGAAGACAAATCACCCCACTGTTCCACCATTCCCCTATTGATCTGGACCACCGGGCCTACACTACCGCAGGCGCGGTTCCGTGACTGGAGGAGAAACAACGACCGCTACGTGTACCCTCCCCGGCTACGGTGAGTCACACCCACCAAAGGTCTACCATACCACCTAAGATCTGCCTGCAGCCACCCGTTCAGCTACCTGTCCTCACACCATCAGGAATACTGCACTGTAACTTTTGTATCCAACCAATGCAAATGCGAGTAAACTACCCAGAGGAACAGTGACTGTGGACTCAGCCTGCTTTCTTTGCATGAACTTGTTTAGCCTACAGGAACACTGCCCCGGAAGTCCCAGTCCTACCTGTGGAGGACTACTCCATGCTAGCCGCAATACCATCTACCTCCGGCAGACTGTGGCGGCACTGGTGCAAATCACCAGAAACTACAGGTGGCGTCACAACAACAAATTTTGTAAATAGTCCCCTGTATATATCTCCCCCTTTTTTAAAAGATGCCCCAGGACACGGGGTCAGGCGCGGCCGCCATTCTCCGTAACACTGTTAACCGCTTTGCCGCCTGACACCTGAGTACCCCAAAGCCTGGGCGCTACACCTACACTAATAGTTTTTGTCACGCTGCGACTTGACCAGAAGTCAGATGAGGCCGAGGTGCAGTTAAAAATTAGTTGGAAGTACACTGGCGGTGTAGTAGATTGTATTACAAGTGGCCTACACTAAGGGCCGCTTTACACACACCAACTTCTGTGTCCAACTTCTGAACAGATCTCTGGTTGCAGTGAAATCATGGACACATTGCTCCATTTTATACACAGCCACAAAATCTAACAATGTGTCCATGATTTCACTGCAACCAGAGATCTGTTCAGAAGTTAGACACAGAAGTTGGTGTGTGTAAAGTGGCCCTAATAGTTTTTGTCACGCTGCAACTTGACCAGAAGTGAGATGTGGCCAAGGTGCAGTTAAAAATGAGTAAGGAAGCACACTGGCGTTGTAGCTTTTCACAACTGGCCTACCCTACTGTGTAAATCACACTGCTTCTAGTCCGAACAAATTGCTGAGACTAGCAGCAGCAAAAAATATCTACTTAAGACAGGTGGTGTAGCTTTCTTAACAGCAGTGCTACACTACCTGCCCTAAAGGACTCCCAGAGCTAGATGTGGCCAGATGCTGTGAAATAGACTTATACAGCACTGGCACGCAACTGCCTGGCAAAAACTAATAGGGACTGCTCTAACCTAGCCCAAAGGGCTGTAATTAAAACTAGTCCCTGCTTCTATGGAGTAGATCTGAAAAAGGGCTGTTACAGACCTAGTCCCTAGTCCCTACTCCCTACTCCTATGATGCAGCTCTTACAAGAGCTGATTCTGCTAAAATTCGCACCCACCCCCCAGCCCCTACTCCCTAAACCTATCTATCTAACTATGTATTAGCTCTGTAGCTGAATGCGATAGTAGAATTCTGAGCTTTGACTGTATGGCGCCCACAGCAGCAGCGGTGCCGTCTGACACACAACTACAGCAATGGGTAAATGGTGGCGATGAAAAAATGTCCGGGTCTTATAGGGCAAGGACATGTGACATACACAGCCAATGATGCCGGACCTTACTTGTGCAAAACATGCCCTTTACTGTGTTTCACTGTGATTGGCTCAAAGCCTGCACTGCCCCACTATACATGCGGTCTGGAGAAAAAAAAAAAGAGCTCCATCACTTCAGCAGCACTGATCTGAACCTCGCCCCAAGCACACTATACACTGAAAATGGATATTAAAATTGAAGATCAGTATTAGTGTGAAAAGCCAGTCATGCTTTTGGTGACCGAAGCGTTATCGAACATAACCTCGAACTGCCGAATTTGAGGCTAATTGTTCTAATTCGACGAATTACTTGAACACCGCCCAAAACAGGTCGAATTTGAGATTGGCGAACATTTCAAATCGTACATCGCTCATCTCTACTAACTACAGCTCCTTTGGCGCTCCTGGCTGCCTAGCCATTTCTACCCTTCACATTACATATAATACATTTACATAGAATACATTTGTCAACAGAACCTCAAGGTGTCCCCCACCAACCCTTGCAGATCTCAGTCTGGTTCTAATGGCGGTTACAACCGCCTGGCCCTTTGACAGGGCTCATTCCCCCGCTGGCTCCATCCAGCCCCCCCCCGCCTTCTCCATCCTATCCATCCTACCCCCCCTCCGGCTCCATCCTCCCCCCCCCCACACACCAGCTCCATTCTGCCCCCCCCGCAGGCTCCATCCTGCACCCCCCGCCCGCTCCATCCTACCCCCCCACCACCTCCATCCTGCCCCCCCACACCAGCTCCATCCTGCTCCACCGCCGGCTCCATCCTGCCCCCCCCACACCAGTTCCATCCTGCCCCCCCCGCCGGCTCCATCCTGCCCCCCGCCCCGACTCCATCCTGCCCCCCCCGCCCGCCCCATCCTATCCATCCTACCCCCCCTCCGGCTCCATCCTTCCCCCCCCCACACCAGCTCCATCCTGCCCCCCCGCCGGCTCCATCCTGCACCCCCCGCCCGCTCCATCCTACCCCCCCACCGCCTCCATCCTGCCCCCCCACACCAGCTCCATCCTGCCCCACCGCCGGCTTCATCCTGCGTCCCCCATACCAGCTCCATCCTGCCCCACCCCCCGCCGACTCCATCCTGCCCCCCCGCCCGCTCCATCCTATCCATCCTACCCCCCCACTGGCTCCATCCTTCCCCCCCACACCAGCTCCATCCTGCCCTTCCGCCGGCTCCATCCTGCACCCCCTGCCCGCTCCATCCTACCCCCCCACCGCCTCCATCCTGCCTCCCCACACCAGCTCCATCCTGCCCCACCGCCGGCTTCATCCTGCCCCCCCCATACCAGCTCTATCCTGCCTCACCCCCCGCCGACTCCATCCTGCCCCCCCCCCGCCCGCTCCATCCTCTATCCATCCTACCCCCCCACTGGCTCCATCCTGCCCCCCCACACCAGTTCCATCCTGCCCCCTTGCCGTCTCCATCCTGCCCCCCCCCCACTGGCTCCATCCTGCCCCCCCGCCTGCTCCATCCTGCCCCTTCCCCGCCGGCTCCATCCTGCCCCCCCCCACACCTGCTCCATCCTGCCCCCTCGCCCGCTCCATCCTCACCCCCCGCCAACTCCTTTCCACACCCCCCTCCGCTCCATCTTGTGCCCCCCCTCGGCTCCATCCTGCCCCCCCCACCCTCGCCTCCATCCTGCCCCCCCGGCTCCAACCTGCCCCCTGCCTGTTCCATCCTGCCCCCCCCCACACCAGGTCCATCATGCCCCCCCGCCGGCTCCATCCTGCCCCCCGCCCCCGACTCCATCCAGCCCCCCCCGCCGGCTCCATCCTGCCCCCCCCGCCGGCTCCATCCTGCCCCCCTGCCGGCTCCATCCTGCCCCCCCCACGGCTGCATCCTGCCCCACCGCAGGCTCCATCCTGCCCCCCCTGCCCGCTTCATCCTGTCCATCCTAGCCCCCCACTGGCTCCATCCTGCCCCCCCCCCACACCAGCTCCATCCTGCCCCCCCGCAGTCTCAATCCTGCCCCCCGTCCACCGCCTCCATCCTGCCCTCCCTGTGCCTGCTCCATCCTGCCCCCCGCCGGCTCCATCCTGCCCCCCCCACACCAGCTCCATCATGCCCCCTCGCCCGCTCCTCCTCACCCCCCGCCGGCTCCATTTCACACCCCCCCTCCATCCTGTGCCCCCTTCCTCGGCTCCATCCTGTCCCCCCACCCTCGCCTCCATCCTGCCCCCCCCGCCCTGCTCCATTCTGCCCCCCGCCTGCTCTATCCTGCCCCCCCACACCAGTTCCATCCTGCCCCCCGCCGACTCCATGCTGCCCCTCCGCCGGCTCTATCCTGCCCCCCGCCCGCTCCATCCTATCCATCCTACCCCCCTCCAGCTCCATCCATCCTTCCCCCCCACACCAGCTCCTTCCTGCCCCCCCGCCAGCTCCATCCTGCACCCCCGCCCGCTCCATCCTACCCCTCCTCCATCCTGCCACCCCCACTCCAGCTCCATCCTACCCCACCACCGGCTCCATCCTGCCCCCCCCACACCAGTTCCATCCTGCCCCCCGCCGGCTCCATCCTTCTCCCGCCCCCGACTCCATCCTGCCCCCCCGCCGGCTCCATCCTGACCCCCCCCGCCCGCTCCATCCTATCCATCCTACCCCCCCTCCGGCTCCATCCTTCCCCCCCACACCAGCTCCATCCTGCCCTTCCGCCGACTCCATCCTGCACCCCCTGCCCGCTCCATCCTACCCCCACCGCCTCCATCCTGCCCCCCCACACCAGCTCCATCCTGCCCCACCGCCGGCTCCATCCTGCCTCCCCGCCCACTCCATCCTATCCATCCTACCCCTCCTCCGGCTCCATCCTTGCCCCCCCACACCACCTCCATCCTGCCCCCCCGCCGGATCCATCCTGCCCCCCCTGCCCCGCTCCATCCTGCCCCCCCCACACCAGCTCCATCCTCCGCCTCCCCCCCCACACCCAGCTCCATCCTGCCCCCCCGCCGGCTCCATCCTGTCCCCCCACGCCGCCTCCATCCTGCCCCCCCGCCGGCTCCATCCTGCCCCCCCGCCGCCTCCATCCTGCCCCCCCGCCGACACCATCCTGCCCCCCCCGGCCGGCTCCATCCTGCCTCCCCCCGGCCGGCTCCATCCTGCCTCCCCCCACCGGCTCCATCCTGCCCCACCTCCCCCCCGCCGCTCCATCCTGCCCCACCCCCCCCACCGGCTCCATCCTGCCCCACCCCCCCTCGGCTCCATCCTGTGCCACCCCCCCTCAGCTCCATATTCCCCCCCCCGGTGGCTCCATCCTAACCCCCCGCCGGCTCCATCCTGCCCCCCCCACCGGCTCCATCCTGCCCCCCCCCACCGGCTCCATCCTGCCCCCACCGGCTCCATCCTGCCCCCAGCCGCCTCCATCCTGCCCCCCCGCCAGCTCCATCCTGCCCCCCCCCCGCCGCCTCCATCCTGCCCCCCCGCCACCATCCTATCCCGCTCCCTCCATCCTGCCCCGCTCGCTCCATCCTGCCCTCCTGCCACCATCCTGCCCGGCTCGCTCCATCCTGCCCCCCCGCCACCATCCTGCCCCGCCGCCTCCATCCTACCCCGCTGCCTCCATCCTGCCTCGCTGCCTCCATCCTGTCCTCCCGCCACCGTCCTGCCCCGCTCGCTCCATCCTGCCCCACTCGCTCCATCCTGCCCCGCTCGCTCCATGCTGCCCTGCTCGCACCATCCTGCCCCGCCAGCTCCATCCTGCCCCGCAGCCTCCATCCTGCCCCCACCTCCGCCACCATCCTGCTCCTCCGGCTCCATCCTGCTCCTCCGGCTCCATCCTGACCCCCCCCAGGGTCCATCCTGTCCATCCCCTCCGCTCCATCCTGCCCCGCTCGCTCCATCCTGCCACCACTCCAGCCCCCGTCACCATCCTGCCCCCCTGGCAGTTAGCGGTCATGTGACCGATCAGCTGAACGGTTTCCCAGGCAACGCTGGTCCTAAACCCCTGTAGGACCTAGAAGACGAAGGTGGAGCGAGCCGGCGGACAGGTGAGTATCCTCACTGAGGATTTTTTTTATTTTTTGGAGGGAGGAGCGGGGGAAGGGGGGGGGGACTGAGTATGGCCATTTACTATAGTGCTGCTATACATGTGCTATAAAATTCCACCATATACTATAGTGAAACTCTACATATACTGTAATATACTGTCATATACTATAGTGCTGCTATACATGTGCTGTAATGTATCGCCATATACTACAGCGCTGCTATACATGTAATGTAATGTACCACCATATACCATAGCGCTGCTATACATGTGCTATCAAATACCCCCATATACTATAGTGCACCTGTACATATACTGTAATATATTGCCATATACTATAGTGCTGCTATACATCTGCTATACTGTGCTGCCATATACCATAGTGCTGCTATATCTAATATATAAAACCCGAAGGCTCACTTCCGTCACTTTAGCCAGCACTTCCGTCACTTTGTCATTGCCAAAGTAATGTCACCACAGCGCTACACCCGTCCAGGGTGGACCAACATGCCGGCCCTAAGCGGAGCGGGACTCAGGCAGCCCCGCCACGCTTACGGCCGCCCCTACACTGCCTAAAACACACATCACGGGCGGGAGACGACCGCCGTGATGTGTGCAGCCTGGAGGAGCAGAGGTGTGCCGAACGGTCATGTCGCCACTCAAGCCTCCTCTCTCCTCACCCCTCCATCCGCATCTCTCCTCACCCCTCCGGCCTCACCTCTCCTCACCCCTCCAGCGCCACCTCTCTCACTCCTCCAGCCTCCCGCCACATCATACTCTGCTATCCACAGAGCAGCCTGTATACTCTGCTACCCACAGAGCTACCTGTATAATCTGCTACCCTCATAGCCCCCTCTATACTCTGCTACCCACTGACCCACTTGTATACACACAATTCATTTCACCGCGCTCCCGATGCAATTGCATCGGGCCCCTGACCACTGCACTCTGGCCCGACCATTGCACTCTACCCCCACCACTGCACACTACCCCCACCACTGCACTCTACCCCCACCACTGCACTCTACCCCCACCACTGCACTCTGCCCCTCACCACTAGACTCTGCCCCTCACCACTAGACTGTGGCTCTGACCACTAGACTCTGCCCCTGACCACTGCACTCTGCCCCTGACCACTGCACTCTGCCCTAAAGCAGACTATGAGCCACTGAGCCTCCGTATACTCTGCTAACCACTCAGCCGCTGTATAGTCTGCTAACGACTGAGCCCCGTATACCCTAATAACCATAGGCTAAAATACCCGATTCTTTAGAATCGGGCCGCCATCTAGGTTTTACATAAACCAATATGCTACATACTCAGGACCCACCATAGTAACAGGAATCCTTTCACTCTGTACACACAAGACCTCTAAGGATCCACTGGGATCTGGGACACACTCACATGGATCAACGGGACCATAGTGACAGTCAGTCCCAATGGCAGCTACGACCGCCTGGCACTTGAGGTGTCTTTGGTCTCTATAAGATACATAGCATGCGGTCCATTATAACACATCCATGGACCACATGCATATTCACTCACACAGTCCGGCATAGACTATAGCCTTTATGGGCTCAAACATACTCGGTCAGAGGGGCAGGTGCCTCCCACATGGATATGGAAAACCTCCCTCTATGTCCCAAAGGGGAACGGGATTCCTCTGAAACACGTTCTCACATCTCAGAGGACTGGACTGCTCTGATTCTCCAGTCTCTCATATAGCACTAGGCTGATTCTTATCCAGCCTGCCACACCCACACCTGCAATGTAGTGATAATCAGCATTCACACTCAGCCTCAGACCTAGCTGCAGTTAACCCCGTTTGCACTGCTAGGTCCAGCAATCACTCTTACACAAAGGCTCAGATACCGTTAACCCTGTGTGCTTGGCTCAAAACCCATGTGATATATACCGGCCATGGGCTCTCATGCAGGTCATACCTCACAATATATATATTTATATACACATACAGTATATATACATATATATACTAGCTGTAGACCCTGGCATTGCCCAGGATAATAACTAAATGATCTAAGCTATAAGAAGGTAAAATGGATTAACAAAGTCTTGCTTCTCTTGGCTGCAAGTGTAACACGGGGTATATATGTGTGGGCTCCTTGTGTAATAGAGGAGATATGTGTGGGCTCCTGGTGTAATACAGGGGCTATATCTGAGCACCTGGTGTAATACTGGGGTCTGTGCGTGGTCTCCTGCTGTAATACTGGGGGCCTTGTGTGGCCTCCTGCTGTATACTAAGGCCTGTGTGCAGCCTTCTGCTGTAATACTGTATGCAGGCATACCCAGTGAGGAGCAGGGGGGCAGCTGCCTCCCCCCTGAAGCAAAAAAAAAAAGAACTGGAGATGCAGGGGAGTAGCAGCGGCAGTGAGCGGTGGGCGCTGCCATGTTCTTTGTGGCCAGCTGCATTCACTAACTGTGCAACTGGATGATAGAGGTTGAGACTTCTATAAAATGGCCGCAGATTTCCATAAGGCTGCGGCCATTTTGTTGAAGTCTCAACTTCTACCAAATGGCTGCACAGTTAGTGATTGCAGCCTGCCACAAAGAACATGGCGGCGCCCACCGCTCACTGCTGCCGCTACTCCCCTGCAGCTCAGGTCCTGCAGATGTGCCCTCACACTTCGAGACCTGCCTCCAGAACCCCTGCTTCATGCTCGCGGTGACCCCATTGGTAAGATATGGGGGTCAGGGGGAGGGATGGGGGCCATGAACAAACGGTTAGGGGACTATATATACAGGATGGGGGGGCAATATATAAAAGGATGGGGCATTAATACAGGATGGAGACATATATACAGGATATATACAGGATAGGGCACGACCTGAACAACCATGGCTTGCCCCCCCTCCCCCTAGTTTTGATCCTGGGTATGCCTCTGATACTCTGGCTGTGTGCGGCCTCCTGCTGTATACTTGGGGCTTTGTGCAACCTCCTGCTGTATACTGGGGGCTGTGTGCAGACTTCTGCTGTATACTGCGCTCTATGTGCGGCCTCCTGCTGTATACAGGAGGCTGTGTGCAACCTCTTGCTGTATACTGGGGGCTGTGTGGAGCCTCCTGCTGTATACTGGGTGCTGTGTGCAACCCCCTGCTGTGTACTGGGGGCTGTGTGCGGCCTCCTGCTGTATACTAGGCGCTGTGTGCGGCATCCTGTTGTATAGTAGGAGCTGAATGTGGGCTCCTGCTGTATACTGGGGGCTATGTGCGGACTTCTGCTGTATACTGGGCTCTATGTGCAGTCTCCTGCTGTATACAGAAGGTTGTGTGCGGCCTCCTGCTGTATTCTGGAGGCTGTGTATAGCCTCCTGTTGTATACTGGGGCTGTGTGTGGCCTTCTGCTGTATACCGGGGGGCTGTGTGCAGCCTCCTGCTGTATACTAGGGGCTGTGTGCAGCCTCCTGCTCTATACTGGGGCTGTGTGCAGGCTCCTGCTGTATACTAGGGGCTGTGTGTGGCCTCCTACTGTATACAGGGGGCTGTGTGTGGCCTCCTACCGTATACAGGGGGCTGTGTGTGGCCTCCTACTGTATACAGGGGGCTGTGTGTGACCTCCTATTGTATACAGGGGGCTGTGTGCGGCCTCCTCCTGTATACAGGGGGCTGTGTGCAACCTCTTGCTGTATACTGGGGGTTATGTGTGGACTCCTGCTGTTTACTGGGGGCTGTGTGTGGCCTCCTGTTGTATACTGGGGATTGTGTGAGACCTCCTGCTGTATACAGAGGGCTGTGTGTGGGAGGTTGTTAAAAGGATAGCAAAGAGGTGTCTAAATTGATTTGGGGTTTGTATGACTGGTGCTTTACTGAGAGTCATGTCCCAGTGTGCATCATTTTCCTGAACTCTTTGTCTTCAGCAGATTCCCTAAATGTTTCACAAACATTCATAAGCTGTATTATACAATGAAAGTCCTTCATTGCCTATAGCAACCAAATAAAAGCTGAGCTGTGATTGGTTGCTATAGGCCACCTGATAAATATCCAGGCTAACTGTCAAAACAGCCAATTCAGTATCTATTACCTCACACATACAAAAAACAGCCAATTCAGTATCTATTACCTCACACATACAAACAGTGAATAAGGCTTTTTTTGGTGACTGACTGTAAAGCACGAGGATAACATTTCCCCTCAAAACATAGTCTATGACGTTCCCTGAGTCAAATGGGGAGTGTGAGCAAAAGTTCATAAAATTATGTAAAATGTGACGCTACAGATTCCTTTAGGTGACACATATACACTCAGCTTCATATACTGTAGATCTAATGTGTGTATGGAATGCACAGGTGCAAGCTGCCATGCTGCGTTAGTAAGTAAATGGTATATATAAAAAATAAAATGTGTGCAGGAAACTGGAATGTACCACAGAAATGATAAACTAAACAGTAATATATAAAAAGTATGTGAGTGGACTATTTGAATCTAGCTAGGTGGAGGGATACAGTGAAGGTAAGGATACGGCAGTTGTGGTCACATGGGCTTTTTTTTAACCCCTCCCACAATCTCTCCTGTTCTGCTCGGCATGGAGGGGAAACAAGCATACAAAAGACATAGAAAAAGGTATTTTTTCTTCATGATATTCACTGTAAACATTTTTTTGGGAATATTTACACCTCTTTTGAAACTTTTGCCAGAAAACTGTGTCGCAGCACAACCCCTTTAAATTTGAAGTACTACTTGCCTATCTGGGGACACTGACTCCATTAATCCATGCACTCAAAGCATTTTTGGATTATTTTTCCTGCTATCGGTGAGCTGGAACGGTGATGGTGAGAAGTGTAGCGGCCGGAAGAGTGTGCAATAAGATGAGTATGTATATTTTTTTACATTTTTTAACCTTTCGGACTTTTATGGTTCACAAAAATGTTAATGGCTGCCATTTTGCTGAATCCGTGCAGGAGTAAATTACCATTGATTTTTGTAGAATTCAATTCCTCTCCATTTTATTCGCTCACCTGTACCATTCACCCATTTTGAATGTGAACCTTTGGAGCTTTTTTACCTTAGGCTAGGTTCACATCACATTTTTTATGCATTTGAACGCAATGCATATTTCTGCTGCATTAACGCATAGATACACATGCAAACACGTGATAATGCACCATAGACTTGTATGGGTAAACACATTGCAAACGCAATGCAAAGTGGACTGAAAAGGGCTCATATATTGTTCTTACACATGGGCCATTTTCTGTCTTTATCCTTGTTACCTGATCAGATCTATAAATGATGTAAGTACAGCATTTTTCACCCAAGAACACACACCAACCTGCGCTGCTGGTAAAAAATCATTTGATAACCTACAGTGGCATGCAAAAGTTTGGGCACCCCTGCTTAAAATTACTGTTATTGTGAACAGTTGAACAAGTTAAAGATGAAATGATCTTTAAAAGACACGAAGTAGTTAAAGTTCTAAAAATGGATAAACAAGGGCACAATGGGTTTTATCTACTTAGTGGTATCGGGTATATTGCAGTATATTAGTCGCTCACCTTGTTCGGTTGTGCGACCCACAACTGGTATTTGTGTGTATACAGCTGCTGCAGGAGCCACCACCATAAGGGTAGTCACGAAATATCCAAGAGACAAAAATTTGTATGATCTGCGCTGCTGTGTATATGCTGAACTGCATGTCTGACATGTTACTTCTGAACCCTCTGCAAACTCTAAAATGGAGTCTGCCATCTAAGGCTAAAGTCACATTTGCAGTATTTTTATACATCCAGATCCGGTTTTGAGCATTAAAAATGTTCAAAACCGGATCCAGATCCGCAGGCCATAGGCTGCAATAGAAAAACCAGATTGCCCAAATGGCAATCCGGTTACCGGATCTGGTTTTGCAGCCTGCAGTAAAAATCATGCAGGCTGCATTTTTTGGAGCGGTTGCAAAACCAGATCCGTTTTTTTAACATGGGCGCCTATGGGAACTGGATCCGGTACCGCAAGGTACATAAATGTACCTAGCGGTACCGGATCTGGTTCCGGATGCGGTTTTAAATATTGCAAAAATCCTCATTCCAAAACCGGATGCAATTAATGCATCCAGATCCGGAATAAGGATTGCATTTTTACAGATTATAAGAAGTATGAAGGCACAGTCCAATACCGCATCCAGTAATAGATCCGGTTACTGGATTGTGCCTTCTAAGTGTAACCCTAGCCTAAGCCAAGAGGTTGCTCCACCTCCAGTGGGCTGATCCCACTACTTAACTGCTGCTTGCCCTACAGATAGTAGCTAAACAAGAAGTTTGCTAATTTACTACACTTACTACACATTTACATTACTATTCCTACATAACATTACTACCATAAACTACTCTGCTACATCCTCTGACACTGTGCTTCACACTGACAGATAACATTTCTATACCTTATAATCTACCCAGGTAAACATTACACAATATATGAAGATGCATGACACAGTTCACACTAATATATACAACGTGATTGGTGTCTTCAGGCAGGAGCGTCTGAATACAGTACCCACCACCTCCTTATACCTGTGTACATTTATCTTAGGCTACGGTCACATTTACGTTTTGACCCTAGCCTACCGGATTGCCCTTTTATCTTAGTACTTTTCCCAGCACCGCATAGCGTTACCACTATGCGGTGCTGGGAAAAGTACTAAGATAAAAGGGTCAAAATGTAAAAGTGACCCTAGCCTTAAAACACCACTCCAGGATTTTATTTTCAACACTGGAGTATCAAAACCAACTCCCTGTGTTATACTTACCACCGACAGCTTCATTGCTTTTCGGCACCACTGGGGTCCCACAATGTTGTCTTGTGCTTGTAACTTATCGCTGCTCAGAAGTTACATCACAAGCTCTCAATGCATCTCTGAGAACCAGAAGGAGGCCAGAATAATACCCTCATAGAGTTGCATTGATTTGTAAGACACTGAAGCTGCCGGAAGGTCACAAATCGCCAAAGGCCAACGAGAGCTATGCTGGAAAAAGATGAAGATGGAATCAGTTCAGTATATGACTTGGGACAGTGCACTTGCATTAAAAGCACCACTCGAGTACCAAAGTTTAAAAATAAAACCTGGAGCGGTGCTTAAAAGGATATTTTTACATTATACTATATATATTAGCTATCACAAGGATCAGATGTACCAACTCCTCAACAATATTCCACAATATACTTTTTTCTTGTTTTCTTATTGTGAGTCAAGAACAAAGGTAAGTAAGGTCATATTTGCAAGCAAATGAAGCAAACACAATCTGTACTGAAAGAAGCATACATCTGATTAAATATTGCCCAGCGGTGTCTAAGCTATTTGTGTAGCATGGTCGCCTTCAGAGTAAATAAGCTGGCGCCTGTGAAAATGATGTAAAAGCACAATGATAATAGCATAGAACACAGAGTAGTCTGCGTGTGTGTGTGTAGTGAGTGCTAGTCTCTTGACGATGCTATGAGGGATACCTCTGTCTTACCTTAATTATAAACTCCCCTCCCCCTACTTCCTTGTAACGCAAACCCATAAATAAAAGACATACTACATATGTTGGACGAATGGCCACAGCTTTATTTAACAAGTATATATATATCTTTACGCGGCTCCCCATGCCGCCCCCTTTTAATACAACCATAACAACTATAACCGATATATATATATACATAACACAACCATAACCTAAAAACCGATAGGTCCGTCCCAGAAGCAACCATTATTTTATCCCCTGGCCGTATCCTCAAACCAACCCAGGGGACCACCTCGGCCGTGACCAACCGACCCAAGGTGTGAGGTATCAACGTTCCATCGTTAAATACCCCTTCCCCGAACCTGCAGGACCTACACCCACAAGTTCCCAAATTCTTTTACGAAGCCACTACCATGAATGACTTCGTACCACCACGAAATATTGGTACTCCCAGCCTCTGGAATCGGACCTATCCCCCGCCACAGACCGGCCACATGAGCCCTTATGTGGCCCGGGCCCTCCACACACCCATGGCCTGTTCCAAACCATCCCGCAGTCCCAGCATCCACAAATCTAAACCAATGTCAGTAAGATGTACACCATCTTGCCGTAAATATTGATCAAATGACTCTTCCAACTCTCTGTGCCGTACTACCAAACCTCCATTTCTGGCAACAAACCGACCAATCGTCCTATTCAACTTAATGCGTGCTTTATTAATCCGATCGACCGACCTGGCAAAACGCCAATTTTTTCGCGCCACTATGTCGGACCACACAATAATTAGACCCGGGAACTTCTCTCCACAACCGCAACAAATCCAACTTAATCTCCCTCTTCAGGTCTCTGGCTGTCCTCACCCCCAAATCATTCCCTCCCACATGCAAGACAAGGATGTTGGGGTCCTGATCCACCCTGGCATAATACGCGACTTCCGGGAGCACTCTCCCCCACGTCATCCCATGTATTCCAATCCATTTTACCCGCGCGTCCTCTCTTGCCAGTCCAAGCTGTCTGCCCTCCGGACGTGCGTCCGCACGTATCGCTCCCCAATAAACGTAGGAGTGCCCGAGGATCCAGACCAAACACGCACCTATAAAATAAACACCATTAACGAAAAACACCAACCTGGCATACAATAGTTAACTCCCCCATTTTAACAACAACTACTTCCCCCCACGCACATTCAGTGCTGAATTCCCGTCAATAAATGAGGCCACACATAAAGTCGAAAATGAGAGGATTCCCATCTCCCAATCTGACGGATCAATTCATCACTCAACCCCCATCTAGAAGCCTCCGTCGCCGCCCCTATCCGAAAGGAATGCGACCCATACTCACTTGGCATCTCTCCCAACCGTGCCAAGCAAACCTTTAACACTGATACAAACTGAAATTTAGACAATGATGACCCATCCTCATGTCGTAAGAAGGACCCTGGGTATCCTCCGCGCAGCCGCACAAAACCCGCCACCTGCAAAACTGGACACAACTGATGTCCCGGTATACCATACATCACCACCAAGCGTCCTCGACCCAACTGATCCGTTTTGGAGCGACGCAACTTACACTCCACCCGATCATCCGTAATCACCACATCTTCGAACAAAAGACCTCCTGACACATGCTTCGCAGGACTAACCAATTCACTAATGCGAAACGCCCCAAAAAACGCCAAAACAAATGCAACCGTAAACAATTTCTGTTCATACCGGGAGGAACACACCTCCCCAAACTGCGCACCAACCGTTCTAGCAATTGAAATGAAATCAGCCTCCTGGTGTCACGGGCCCTCGCCCCCTTCTTAAAACCCTTCATGGCCTGCCGAACCAAAAAATCCTTCGTTGCATCTTTGACCCCTTGCAACTTGAACCAAAATGCTAGAGCGGACAACCTGTGTCCCATCGCTGACACTGACCGGCCTGCCGCGAAATCTCCGCTGACAAACGACAACACCCCAAAAACCCTGCCTCCGTAGCCTGGCCCAAATTATCCGTCTCGCTCCCATTCCTGCCAAACCAACTGATATCGGCACCAAGTAGCCTCGGTCACCGATCTCCTGATCCCTTCATAAGCTAAACTGATACCAGATCCCACAACCAATCGGGACACTGCTCTCCCTCCTCGTCTGCTCCTGGTACCAGGCTCCGGAACCAGCAAAACTGAAAACGGGACAGCGCATCAGCTACCTCATTTTCCACGCCCGGCACGTGCTTCGCCACCACGCAGATGTTAAAGTCTAAACAACGCAGCACTAGATGTCGCAACAACTCCACTACCGGTGGTGATTTTGCAGAAAGAGTATTGATGGAATGAACCACAGCCATATTATCGCAATGCAAGCAAACCTTCCTGTCTGCAAAGTCTGAACCCCACAACTCAACCGCCACCACGATCGGGAAGAGCTCCAGCAAAGCCAAGTTTTTAACCAACCCCTTCTCTCGCCATAACTGTGGCCACGCACCCACACTCCAATGATTCCGAAAAATCGCTCCAAAGCCTGCAGCTCCCGCCGCATCCGGAAACAACTCCAACTGCCTATTGGACAACACCTTGCTCATCCATAATGTCTTCCCATTGTACCTGTCTAAGAAAGAGTCCCAAACAACCAAGTCCCCTTTCATCACCCTAGTCACCCTGACAAAGTGATTCGGAGATGTGACACCCGCAGTCGCACTTGCTAATCTCCTGTTGAAAATCCGCCCCATCGGCATAATGCGACAAGCGAAATTCAGCTTCCCCAACACTGACTGCAACTCCCTCAACTTCACCTTCTTAGCCAAAATTAATGCTCGGACCGACTCCTTCAAATCAACTAACTTCCCCTCTGGCAGCCGGCACTCCATGGCCACCGTATCAATTTCAATGCCCAAAAAACACAAAACAGTTGCTGGCCCTTCCGTTTTTTCCTTTGCCAAAGGAATACCAAAACTGCTCGCTATCCTCTCCAAGGTAAACAGCAACAATGAACAAACCGATCACCCCGCAGGCCCTACACATAAAAAGTCATCCAGATAATGAATCACAGAGTGCACCCCTGCAACATCCCGAACTGCCCATTCCACAAAAGAACTAAATGCTTAAAAATACGCACACGAAATGGAGCAACTCATGGGCAGGCAACAATCTACATAAAACTCCCCTTCCCACATGCACCCCAACAAATGAAAGCTATCCGGATGAACAGGAAGCAATTGAAATGCAGCTTCTACATCCAATTTCGCCAACAATGCCCCTGTCCCGCAGCTCTCACCAACTCCAAGGCTCTGTCAAACGAAACATAACAAACTGCTGACAGATCGGGTGAGATCCCATCATTAACCGACAACCCGGGCGGGTAGGATAAATGATGTATGAGCCGGAATTTATTCGGCTCCTTCTTGGGTACCACCCCCAATGGCGAAATCCTAAGATTAGGAAGTGGAGGGTCCTTGAACGGACCTGCCATCCTACCTAATTCCACCTCCTTGAATAGCTTTTCTTTCACGACCTCCGGATGCTCCTTAGCGGACCTCAAATTACCCGGGCGAAAAACGGGAGCATCAGGATCAAACGGGATCCTAAAGCCATCAGCAAAACCTCGCCACAACAACTCCGCTGCCTGTACATCCGGGTATCTATTTAAATAGGGAAGCATCGCCTCTACCTTCACTGGCGTCCTCCCTCTTTCCAGCACCCTCACCTGCCTTCCCCTTTCCTTTTTTAAAACACCTGGCAGAAGGGTGGTTACCTCCACAGCCGGAGCACTCGTGCTTGAACCGGCATGACGACCCAAACTTGCAGTGCCCCTCATTATACTGCCAACAAGCCCCCTTCCTTTGTTCCGCCCAGGACCCACCGCTTGTGCCTGGGCTCCCGGCGCCCCCACGAAAGGGCTGAGCCGGAGCCGTCATGAGCCGCATCCACAAGGAAATATCCTTGTGATCCCACCTGATTCCAGCCCGCAGAGCTTTCCGTTGCCAGAACTGCTCATCATATCTTAACCATCCCAAGCCTCCATACACTCTGTACGCCTCCCCTATCGAGTCCATATAACCGAAAAGAGCGGAGCAATGCTCCAGCTCCTTTTCCCCAATGACACTAGCCAGAATGGCAAAGGCTTGTAGCGAATTAGTAAAGGTCCTGGGGATCAATCTATATCGCCTCTTTTCCTCATCCTCCTTTTCCTTTTTGGAGTCGCTCGGCTTAATTTTATCTAAATTAAACTTTTCTAACGGAAGCAGGGAAAATATTTCCACGTACTCCCCTTTCCAGATTTTTTCCCTCACCTCCTTCTTCAAATGGGTCCCAAGCGGACTTTCGAAGCACACATACACTTCGCTCCGCGCCCTATCGTCCAACCGCACTAACTCCTCTTCCTTCTCCTTTTCCTTGTCTACCGCCCCATCTGACTCGGCCGCCACCTCCGCTACCTGTGACACTGCCACCGCAGCTGCGACCCCAGCCGCCACCGCCCTGTCCTCCCGTGTCGCCACCACCGGCTGTGCCACCCCAGTGGGGCCCACCCAAGCTCCCGCCGGAGTCCCCGATCCGGACGCTGCCGAACCCTCTGCTACCCACCCTTTTAACACACCTAACAACTGCCCCCAAAACTCCGGCCCAGGTAACCCGGCTAATTGCCCACTCGGACCCACAACCCGATCACTCGGCCCCACCACTGCCAATGTGCCCCCACAACCCGAAACATTCAATGCATTAGACGATCTCTCACCCAGCTGCCTCTGAGACGGTCGTGGAACAGCCGTATCCCGCGGTTCTTGTCGACTCTCCTCCTCTCCGGACGCAGCCGACAGTTGTCCTTCCTCTTCGGAATCCGTAGCGCTGCTGGCAGCCTCAGGGGAGACCAGCCGAGGGACAGCCAGCTCCTGGTGGCCGTCAACCCCCACGGTCACCGCACCCTGATCCGCACGTCGTGCCCTGCTGGTTCGCTTCCTCTTCTTCCTGCGTGGCGCCTTGCTGTCACTGGACCTTGCTGGCTCCTCAGATATCCCCACTGGTCTCCCTCCCTGCCGACTGCAGGAAGGCCGTACAGTGTCCATTGCCTGCCGGGTACGCCCTCCAGCACAATCCCCACTGGAGGGAACCGTCACCAAGGTGCGCAGACTATGCCCCTGCCGACAGCAGGAGCTCACATCCTCTCTTCCCAGGCTGCCGTCCTCCATTCCTCCAGTGATCCGTCCTGTCTGCAGCCGATCCCGTCCCTTGCGGCTCCCCTGCGGTCTGCAGGGAGTGTCCTCCATATTCCCCTCAAGCTGGGCACCTCCCCCGGCCTGCACGTCACCGGGCGCTGCCGTAGAACGGGTCCGGGGCCTTGCAGACCGCAAACCGGAAGTAGATCTCTGTGTAGCTCCGCCCACTTCCGGTTCGTGGGTTCCACGGCGCGGATTCCTCCCGGTGCTTGGGGAGAGCCCAGGAGGCATCGGACAGCTCCCCAGTCCCAGAGGGTCCCCAAGGGGGCTCCTATATCGTCTCCTCTCCCCCACAGGGGAGTAGCGCTCCGGCGGCCGTGACCGCCGAGCGCGCAGTTCAGGCCCGGGTGCAGGAATAGGCACCGCCGGGCGGGGAGCAAACACAGCTGCCAGCTGCTCCCGCAGGACATCAACTCCAAGGACCTCAGAGGCCCCTCGCACCATCTCCAATAATGCAGCCAGGTCAGCCATCGCAGAGCAGGAGCTGCAGCACACACCAGGATCTGGCACCGTCCAGTGAAGAGGAGGTACCCAAACCCTGCCCCCTCTATATACCCTCTCACAGCCCGTCCCCCCCCAATCCTTTCCTCCAATCCCCACTGTTCCACTGTTCCCCTTTTCAACCAATCCCTTAAGGCCAGGTTTGTGCCCTGTAATCCTACACCTATTAACCCTTTCAGCCCTCCAGTCCCCTCCAGCTCGTCATGGGCTTATTCGCCCTTATAGGGCTCTTTGGCCTTTCTGAATTAATAAATAAGTATAGAATCAGAATGTGTGTGACTGTAAGCAATTGTACGCCTGTCCTTGACTGTCCATATGAGCTGGGGCAAGAGCAAGGGGGCCCATTCCACCTCCAAAGTGCATTATGAGGAGCTATTGAACTGCAAAAAGGGCTATGTACTGTTCTAGCACAGGGGCCCTCTTTTGTAAGAGTAAGGCTGTGTTCACATATCCAGCTTTTGCGGCACTTTTTTATGCTGCGCTTTTCCCTCAAAAGCACATCAGTGTCAGCATTGCCAGCAAAGTTAATGGACTTTTGCTGTTCAGACGCCGCGTGATTTTACACCACGCTTTTATGGGAGAAAGCATGCATGTAAAAACAATGAGCATGGAAAAATTTGCGCTTTTTTCCACATGCTTACTCCCATAGGCCCCATTATAAGGAGCTGTAATACTTGACACACCCCAGGGCTCGGGTACTCGGCTCTCGGGCTGTTTCAGTCAGGGAAGTCACGGGTGGCCATCCCGAGGCCGTGGCCCTGGTGGTCAG
>JARQOC010000004.1:109842133-109924669 GCA_033576535.1 Allobates femoralis
TGGACGGTACCCTGGAATAAACCTGCTACAACTGCCAGTAAAGGTAATGGAGACATCAACGCTTGTGTCTTTCGGTTATTTAGTGCCCTCAGTCCTGCACCCCCAATGGCTACCATTGTCATAGATTTAACTTGCTGCCCGGGGGATCCGCTCCACCCGTGGGGAGCGAAACCATCACTGCTGCACTCCCATCATCCCCAGAGTTCCCGCACTTTAGCCGCGGCCACTAATAGCCTCATATTACGGGTGGCGCCATGACAACCAATCCCTAAACCGGTTTTCCCCTTTTCAACAAACTCCTCCCCTTTTATTGACCATTCCAGGGCCACAGACCGGGCCAAGCCACCGTGACATCCCATTCCCCTACGGTATCTCCAGGTTCGGGCTCCGAGTACCCCACGGCCCCCATGGGGCGAGTCATCTATATACACTGTGAAAGCGAAATAAAAGTTATCAAAAAGTATTACAAATAAAAAATAGAATACTTACCCATCCGCCAGCTGTTCCTGGGACCCAAGGCATCCATATCTGAACTGCTGCCAGGACCATAAGATATGATTGGCCGGTAGTGATCAGCTGATATGTCACGTGACATATCACATGATTGCTACCGGCCAATCACAGATCTTTAAGGTCCTGGCAGCAGATCAGACGTGGATGCATCAAGACCCGGGAACAGCCGGCGGATGGGTAAGTATTCTATTTTTTTATTTCTAATACCTTTTGATTATTTTGATAAGTTTTATTTAGCTTTCGCAGTGTATATAGATACACTGCGAAAGCCAAAGTACATGCATGTCACACGGGGAAGGAACACAGAATTCTTCCTCCTCCATGTGACATCACTTCCTCCTGCGCTTTTGGGGGAGAAATGCGGCCACCTGTCCCGCGATCCACCGATGCCTCCAGCGCTTTATGCTTCTAGGACCTGGTGTGATGTCACAGTCACATGACTGATTACCGCGGTAACCGGTCATGTGACTGTGACGTCACGCCAGGTCCTAGAAGAAGACAGCTGGAAGCACCGGGGGACTTGTGGATAGGTAAGAATAAAGATTATTTTTTAAGGTCTGGAAAAGAGGGAGAAAGGGGGAGAAAGAGGAGGGAGAAAGAGGTGACATGAGTGAGAGAGAAGCGAGGTGACAGGAGGGAGAGAGGAGGGGGTGCTAGGTGACAGGAGGAGCGGGAGAGGAGGAGAGAGGGAGAGGATCTAAACTGGTCCTGCAAAATATCGGAATCGGATGCCTATTTGTCATCCGATTGCAGGCATCAGTTTGGCTCCATTGCTGTCCGAGGGGTCCTGCAAAAAGTTGGATCCCCTCCTTATACAGTAAATGGTTTAATAGAAATGAATATACCTGGCAACCTGGAACACAACCTCATAAAAGTAGTACAACATTAACAAATGTAACAGTTTTTCCGATCCCTCTGAAGCACATTACTGAGCAGATTTTGTTCATGTCTCTGGGAATACATTAGTTCTATTACATTATATTCCACAGATTAATTTAGCGAGCTCCGAGAAATAAAACCAATTATTTTCCCAGAAGCTTGTGCACTTTATTAAAGCATTATACTCACCTAAGGGGGAGGATAGATATAATTTTCAAAAGGAGGATTACGCAGCATGGTGACTGCAAAAGAATAAAATGTAGCAAGAAAACAAGCATATATCATTAACAGCAGCACTGTTGCAATCAATTAGATTTGCTGGACTCAAGATGAGGTTCATCTAAAAATCAATAACACAAGCGACATGAAATATCTTCCACGCTGAATGCCGCCGGTGGAATTGTAGTTCCGGAAACAATTAATGTAGCGTATTAGGTTTATGAATCAGCTCTTTAAACATTACTCATTAGGCAGTATTTAACCAATTCCGTGAATCAGCATAAGCGACTGGACATCTGTGTATACTGATTTGAAATTTCCACCTATAAATCAAATACCATCATAAACCACTGGTGCAAAGTTTACCTTAATTATAAAAAGAAAAGAATATCATTTTTGTTTCGACTTTAAGCTCTGAGGGATGGACTGAGATCTAAGTCGTGTGTTATTTTACAGGCTAATATTATCCCAAACGTTCAGTCTGATTCCTGCCTAAACTGTGCAGAGGTTATAACGGATTCCCTAGTTTTGATCGTCAAGCAACACAACAGGTTTTGACATTTGCTGACAGAAATCCCCAGGTTCTCAATCATTGGAAGTAGTCTTGGATTAGCAGCTATGGAGCTGATGAAGTAGAATGAGAAAGACAGACAGAAGTTTAATCAATGGTTCCTGAAAAATACAACATTACTGATTAGAAGTACTATATTATGAAAATGGAACATTGATTCTAGGATTTATTCTGATTGCCATACTTTGAGTCGCCAAGAATTTATTTCTTTATATGACAATTTACTTCTCCTCCAAGGGGTTTTTGCCTTTTTCTGGATCAATATATTAACGCTTTAGGAATTGTCCAGTTGAGTAGAGAAAGAAGCTGCCTTCAACGTGGTGTTCTTCAAGGGTTTGTTGTGAAAAAACAGGCATCATGCGAGTGAATAGGACAATGCTGGCTACTAGGGATGAGTGAGTACTGAAATATTCCGACTCTCTAGACTCGTAACGAGTAGGTCCCGATACTCGGTACTCGTTACGAGTATTGCGAGTCCTATTTAAGTCAATGGTGAAGCAAGTATTGTGATTAATTCCTCTGTTGCTGGACTCTATAAAGAGGTCTGGCAGCAGAGGAAAAACGTGCAATTCCCTAATTCATTGTCTAGAAGCCAGCAGTAAAAAGCCGTAAGCTGTAAATTCAAACCAGTTTCTCCCGGATTGCCCCCGTCCGGGGCAATCCGGTACCATAGTGTCCCATGTTACGGGGCGCTGGATTGCTCCGGACCGGGGCAATCCGGGATAATCCGGTTTAGGGTACAATGCTAAAAATCGGTCAAAACCGGATTCACCCGGTCCAGTGCAATCCGGCACCTCGTAACATTGGACTCTATGTTACCGGATTGACTGGACCGGGGCAATCCGGCAGAATCCGGTTTGAATTTACAGCTTAGGGCTTTTTACTGCGGCTTCTAAACAATGAATTTGGAAATTGCAGGTTTTTCCTCTGCTGCCAGACCTCTTTATAGGGTCCAGCAGCAGAGGAATTGCATTTCCCTTGATTTACATTGGACTCGTTACTGTGCGAGTAATCGCTAAAAAACTCGCAGAGTAACGAGTAGCCCGAGTACCCTACTATTCGGCGAGTAACGAATAGTAACGAGTAGCCTCGCTCATCTCTACTGGCTACGTTCCTGGACAACGGCCATTTGCACTCAAGTGTGCTCAATGGGTCCAATAGCTATAAGTTAATGAGGTATCAAACAGGAGTGAACTTTAGGAACTTGATTATGGTCAGAATCCAGGATGAACCACAAGTAGCAGGCTGACTGGATAGGAGGGCTAAGCAAGGATGAGGGCTAGACAGGCTGTAAACCTGGTTATGGGTGCCAAGAGGAAGAATTCTTCATACTAGATGACAGACATATTAGAGCTTAAGCAGGTTCAAAAACTGGAAAACAATAAATGTGGGTGGGGGAGGGCACAATAATCAGAACACCTATCAAAATTAGGATTAGTTTACAAAATTAAGCTTGAGTGATAACTCATCTATGAATATATCAAGTGGGAGTAAAGTAGGTTTGTACAACATAGTAACATAGTTTTTAAGGTTGAAGGAACACTTTAAGTCCATCTAGTTCAACCCATAGCCTAACATGTTGATCCAGAGGAAGGCAAAAAAAACCCATGTGGCAACACTAAGCTCCACATTGGGGAAAAAAATTCTATCCTGACTCCACATACAGCAATCAGACTAATTCCCTGGATCAACGCCCTATCAAAGAATCTAGTATGTATAACCGGTAATATTATATTTTTCAAGAAAGGCATCCAGGCCCTTCTTAAATGTTAGTAGTGAGTCACTCATTACAACAGCATGTGGCAGAGAGTTCCATAGTCTCACTGCTCTTACAGTAAAGAATCCGCGTCTGTAATTATGATTAACCTTTCTTTCCTCCAGACGTAGAGGATGCCCCTTGTCCCAGTCTCAGGCCTAAGAGTAAAGAGATCATTAGAAAGGTCTCTGTACTGCCCCCTCATATATTTATACATTATTATAAGATCACCCATAAGCCTTCGTTTTTCCAAGCTAAATAACCCCAAGTTTAATAACCTGTCTTGGTATTGCAGACCCCTTAGTCCTCTAATGACTTTTGTCGCTCTTCTCTGGACCCGCTCTAGTTCAGCTATGTCTTTCTTATACACCGGAGACCAGAATTGTACACAGTATTCTAAGTGTGGTCGCACTAGTGACTTGTATAGAGGTAAAATTATGTTCTCCTCATGAGCATCTATGCCTCTTTTAATGCATCCCATTATTTTATTTGCCTTTGCAGCAGCTGCCTGACACTGGCCACTAAATGTGAGTTTGTCATCTACCCATACACCCAGGTCTTTTTCAGTGACAGTTTTGCCCAGTGTTTGACAATTAAGTACATAATTATACATTTTATTTCCTCTGCCCAAGTGCATGACTTTACATTTATCCCCATTAAAGCGCATTTGCCATTTAGCAGCCCAAGCTTCTAGTTTACATAAATCCTCCTGTAATATAAAATTGTCCTCCTCTGTATTGATTACCCTGCAGAGTTTAGTGTCATCTGCAAATATTGAGATTCTACTCTGTATGCCCCAACATAATAGAATATAATAATCTACTGTAAGACCAATGACGTGTAGTTATCAGTCATGGTGAAGTCTCTAAAAGGGGTATAGATTCCTTTTTACAGTGTAATATTATGTTACACATCACTGGAGATGGGTCATTAGTCTATGTGTAGAGTCATAAAGTAATTTTTTTCCTTCAGATGAGAAATACCTGCTTTTGTTGTACCTCAGAAGGGCTTTTTGGCTTCCCGTGGAAGTTCATTACAGACAGAGACAGAGAAGCTGAACTTGATGGACAGATGTGTTTTTTAACCTTAGAAAGTATTTTAGTATGTATACAAGTGATAATGAAATTCTCGCCACTCCAGTTGCAGACATATTATACTTTTCTCAGCAAGCAACAGAAATAGATACATTAGGCTGCCTTCAGATTTGCAGATGCCTCCGCAGCGTTTTGCGGAGGCATCTGCAAGCATCTGCATGCAGACGGCAGCCCCTATGTTTATAATGGAGCGCACGGCGGTCTGCAGATGCAACATGTCGCGTCCCTGGTGCGGACGAGAGTGTGTGATCTGTACGCAGGCATCCGCCTGCGTACAGATCACATATAGGAGTGAATGGGTGCGCACGGCGGTCTGCAAGCATCTGCAGACCGCCGTGCGCTCCATTATAAACATAGGGGCTGCCGTCTGCATGCAGATGCTTGCAGATGCCTCCGCAAAACGCTGCGGAGGCATCTGCAAATCTGAAGGCAGCCTTAGACATTAATCCACAGTTTTGAAATGTTGTCTTGCCGAGATATTTCCTGTACGGCTATAAAAATGTTGGACTGGGATTGTACTTTTTTATAGTGACAGCAGATAACGATTACAGGTATTACTGAATATCAAATTTATGGGCATCAAATGAGGAAGCATTGAAAGGCATAAAGCCCCTTCATGGGGGAGGGTCCAGCGATGGGTACTGCACATGTTAACAGGTCACCTGACCAGTCTCAGGTCCTTTTAACTTCTCGCAGTTTCTATTACCCGGTGCCCGGAGGAACACACCCCCAGAGCACGCCGCGGGACCTCCAAGGAGGGTAAGTAATTGAATGATAGCATTTGTGGTGTGGAAAGCGCAGTAGAAAAGCATCACAAATGGACTGTGTGAATACCAATCTGTATGTGATAGTTTATTGGATGGTTAGAATGGGAGTCAATGGAGAAAATGCAGGCACATAGCCAAAAAGTGCAGTGACATGATGATTCTTCATGGTCTATGTATGGATCCCCTGAAACAACCATGGGTCTGCTGACCCTAACCGCCTCATATGTATATTTAGGTCATTACTTTAGGTCCAATATCCTATGATCAGATTGGTAATTGCAGTCTGAGCACAAAGTATGATTTACTGACTGGAAAATGAATGTACCCTAAGGTACCATGAGTAATTGCACTACACTTAGTGCATATTTATAAGGCAATTTATTTTTTTAGAGGTTATTTTATTATTGAATACTTACAGTGCTGTCAGTCAATTCAAATGTAATTACCGTAAACCTGTAATCTGATTAAAAATGTAAAAGTTAGTTTTTTCTTTCCTAGGGGAATATCTATATGTGCAACCTTGGGCCACTAATAAGCTATGTGCATACCTGGCAGATTTTTATGCATGAAATCTGCATGCCCTGACAGTAAAAACGCTGCAGATTAAAAGTTGCATTTTTATTTTGTTTTAGGTGTGTTTTTTATGCATTTTTGTGTTTTATCCCATATGTTTCTATCATAAAGTCCAAGAGAAAAATGCAGAAAGAATGGACATGTTGCTTTTTTTCAGCAGCAAAACCCCAAGGAAAAAAACCTGAAGGTGAGTGAAGCACTTCAATATTCTCATTGAACTTTCAATATTGTTCGGTTCACACTGTTAGAGGGGTGATGCCGGAAGTTCACCTGAGGTGAGAGCTCAGCCAGGTCTCTCTAGCTGACCTCAAGTGAACTAGACTATGATATCTCCCCACTCACAGTGGCAAGTCAGTTTTGGGTTAGAGTGATGGGGCTCACAGCAGTTTTGATTCCCACTGTGAAGAGCGGACGTTTTTGAGGATCATGGAGGGTTTGTGTGGGAGTAATAAAGATGCATAAAGAGGGATGTATTAGTGTTCTTTTTACAAATAAATTATTTTTTCTTGGTGTGATATATTATTTACTATTTACTTAGAAGTTCATAATGGCTGGGTCTAGCATTGGCCCTACATTATGAACGACAGGCTTAGTGCCAGCTAGTAGGAATGGGCGAACATCATGTATATCTCCGTGTTCGGGATCGAAGCCACCCTGTGGAAGCAAGGAAAGGGTTGTTAATCACTCTAATTAAACTTACCGGTCCACGTTATTCCTTCCTGTTGTGCGGCAGTGCAGCATCGTATCTGGGTGGCTGGGGGATTCATCATGTGACTGGCTCCAACAGCCAATCACTTGCAGGCAAAACATAAGGGCCGATGTGGTAATAACGCAGTGCACGTCACACCAGGAGGCCAGAACGCAGACCCGGTAAGTATATCAGTTGTATTAAAGCTGTATTAACCCTTTCCTTGATTTCACAGGACGGCCCCGATCCCGAACACGTGTATTTTACATAATGTTTGCCCATCACTACCAGCTAGCAATACATAGCTGGCAATAACCCCTTATTACTAGGTCTTCCAACGCCACAGGGCAGTTTGAAGGTTCAGCTACTCCTCCAGAAAATGGCCCAGAATGCTTGGGCCTCCCTACACTGAGGATTTCAGCCCCCCCTGCCTAGTTTTAACTGTCTAAAAATAAAAAATACAGCAAAGCTCCACATCATTTTTTTATTATTTCAAGAAATGTTTTTTTAAAAAGGGCTCCCCTGTATTTTGATTACCACCCAGGTAAAACTAGGTAGCTGAGGGTGGGTGGTAGCCAGTAGCTGCTTGCTGTACCTGTGCTGGTGACCAAAAATACAGCGAAACCCCACATCACATTATGACATCTTAAAACCCTTGTTTTTCCAGCCTTTTACAGTCACAACAGTGAACAATTGCTAATAAAATGCATCAAAATCTGCATGAATAAAAGAAAAAAACACACCAAAAATGTACCACGAGATCACCAACTTATCTGTGTGGATTTTTGAAACATGCAGCATCAAATAGATTTATCTGACATGTCATGATTCTGCTATGAATTGATGTGATGATATTCCATAAAACCTTTCTCGTTCTCAGATCATGTTTTTTTTAAAAATTATTGCAATAAAGTTAGATATATAGTTTTACCACCACAAAAAGGCAGAGAAAACCTGGTGCAATATTGTATGTTAAAGGGACCCTGTCAGGTCATTTTTCAGTATGATACTAATATTACCCTTGAATAGGGCCTGGGCAGACCTTTTAAATACATGTAAAATCATTGTTGTACCGTTTGCAGTTTCCATGTTATCAGCATTGTCAGACCCTGCAGAGAGATGCTGGATTAGTCCTCTCCATCATAACTTACCGTAACAGGAAAAGTCCAGCTGTGTTATAAACTGTCATGAAATTATGTACTCCCTCTCAGGAGCTCTCTCCTCCCTCCTCCCTCTCATCATCTCTCTCCTCCCTCTCAGCAGCTCTCTCCTCTCTCCTCGCTCTCATCAGCTCTCTCCTCCCTCTCAGCAGCTCTCTCCTCCCTCCTCCCTTTGCTAACAGTGCAGTGTAAGGTTTCAGTAGCTTCTGTTCTGAGAAGACAAGGAGGGAGACAACTATTGCTGATCTAACTTATCTAGACTCCATCTGTTTCTGTAAGCAGGAATCCCTGCTGTGACAGTTTCTATGATGTAATTCACCTCTTTCTTGTCTGCAGACACAGAGAGGAGAATACAGCCCCCTTCCCCCGTGATCTCCTATGCAGTGATGTGGTTTGAATCTGTGACATGCATATTCATCTTATGGGGAGTGGACAGCAGAGAACTAAGTGGATCATTCACTATGAGTGACTGATGGAATGAATCTCTTTATTTGACGTTTACAGAAGATAAGAGGGAAATATAAATAAAGGAAATACATAAATAGAGAGGGTTTAGAGGGAGGAATTAAAAAATGATAGCAGTTACATATATATTTTTGACCTAACAGTTTTCCTTTAAAGTGAACCTGTCGAAAGGTATAAAATAGCCAGTTTTTGCTCCTATTTTGTCCCAATTGCTCTCCTAAGTATTTTTATTTTTTCTAAACTTGCCCTATATTTCCAGAAATATAAGTCCTTCTTCTCAGTGCAAGTTCTTGTGGTCTCTGCTAAGATAGTGTTGCTCTTTGGCAGTGACATAACTAAATTTGACCTTGGCCCTACCGCCCTGCATATTAGTCAAATATATGGGCTCTTGTAGCAAGCTAAATCCTTCTATAAAGACATAAGTGTTGCCCCCTCCACCCCTTCATTTAGTAATGTCCCCCATCCTGCACCAATGACTTAAACTGGGCCAATTCTTGGTAAATACTAGTACTTCTTAGTGAATTAGAATATCATCAAATATCATGTTTCAGGGTGTTTCAGGGAGTCCTGAAATACGTTGACTAATAAATCAATATTATAGTAACCCTTTGATGTCTCGTGGAAAACGGCAGTGCGATTTTTAACCCTTCATCCTCTCTACTTTAATTTTCTGAGAAAATCACCTTTGGGTTTTCATTATCTGTAAGCCATAATCATCAACATTAACATAAATAAACACTTGAAATAAATCACTCTGTTTGTAATTTCTCTATATACTGTATTTTTTGGATTATAAGATGCACTTGGTTCCCCCAAATTTTGGGGGAAAGTGGGGGGTGCCTCTTATAATCCAAATCTACAGTTTTGTACTGTGGGGGGCATTACTTTGGAGCAGTGTCCAGGGGCTGGAGGAGGCTGCAGAGGCAGTGGGAGGTCACATGCTCCCACTCATTAGCCTCATGTAATATTCACTGCACCCGCTGTCCATTACCTCAGTGCTGAAACAGCACCGAGGTGATGGACTGGACAGGGGTGCGGTGCAAATTACCTGTGTTCCCCCTCCCCCCGAGGATGTGGCCCCTGTCACCTATATGTCCCCCTGTGCTGGCCCACATAGCCCTAACATCCAAAATATGGGCCCCCGGTTATGCTATATGGCCCCTGCTGGTGTGCACCCTGTAAAATTAGAAACGCTATTACTCACCTCTCCGATGATCACTCCATGCTTCCAGCTGAGCGGTGACTTCCTGTGTCTGTAGTGTCAGCATTGGGTACCCCAGTCACATGATCCGATGCCCGGGACCGACGCTGGGAGTCACCATTCAGCTGGAAGCATGGAGCAATCATCGGAGAGGTGAGTAACAGTGTTTGTTATTTTACAGGGTACATGCCAGCAGGCGCCATATAGCATGATGGGGGCCCATATCCGGGATTGGAGGGCTATGTGTGCCAGCACAGGGGGATACTTAGCATGACGAGGGGACGTGCCAGCACTGGCGGCCATGTACCACCACTGGGGACATGTGCCAGCACTGGGAGACATATGCAGCACTGGGTGCCATGTGCCATGACAGGGGACATGTGCCATCACAGGTGGCCATGTGTCAGCACTGGGGGCCATATGTCAGCACTAGGGACATGTGCAAGCACTGAGGGACATGTGCCAGCACTGGGTGACATGTGCTATCACAAGGGGCCATGTGCCATCACAGAGAGACATGCCATCACAGGGGGACATGTGCCATCACAGAACGACATGTGCCAGTACTGGGGGCTTTGTGCCATCACTTGGGGCCTTGTGCCATCCCAGGGGGCCATGTGCCATCACAGGGGGCCATGTGCCAGCACTGAGGGCCATGTGTCATCACAGGGGCACATGTGCCATCACAGGAGGACATGTGCCAGAACTGGGGTCCGTGTGCCAGCACTGGGGTCTATGTGTCATCACAAGGGGACATGTGCCATCACTGGGGGACATGTGCCATTACAGGTGGACATGTGCCAACACTCGGGGGCCATGTGCTATCACAGGGGCTATCAGTGGCCAGCAGTGGGGGCCATGTGCTAGCACTGGGGGATATATAGCGTGATGGTGGGACCACATCCGGGATGGTGGGGCTGTGTGCACCAGCAAAGTGGGACATTTAACGTGACGGGGGGACATGCCATCACAGGGGAACATGTGCCAGCACTTAAGGACATATGTAAGATAATGGGGCCATATTCAGGATGGGGGCTATATCCCAGGACGGAGGACCGTATACCAGGATGGGGGACATATATATACCAGCATAGGGGGGTCATGTACCAGGGTGAGGGACATATATACTGATTGTAAGACAGACACTAGCATTATAAGATGGACTCCATTTAACATTAGAAATTTTTTTTCTCGTTTTCTTCACCAAATTTGGGGGTGCCTTTTATAATAAGGTGTGTCTTATAAAGCGAAAAATACGGTGATACAGTTAGGGCCAGAAATATTTGGACAGTGACCTAAGTTTTGTTATTTTAGCTGTTTACAAAAACATGTTCAGAAATACAATTATATATATAATATGGGCTGAAAGTGCACACTCCCAGCTGCAATATGAGAGTTTCCACATCCAAATCAGAGAAAGGGTTTAGGAATCATAGCTCTGTAATGCATAGCCTCCTCTTTTTCAAGGGACCAAAAGTAATTGGACAACGGACTCTAAGGGCTGCAATTAACTCTGAAGGCGTCTCCCTCGTTAACCTGTAATCAATGAAGTAGTTAAAAGGTCAGGGGTGGATTCCAGGTGTGTGGTTTTGCATTTGGAAGCTGTTGCTGTGACCAGACAACATGCGGTCAAAGGAACTATCAATTGAGGTGAAGCAGAACATCCTGAGGCTGAAAAAAAAGAAAAAATCCATCAGAGAGATAGCAGACATGCTTGGAGTAGCAAAATCAACAGTTGGGTACATTCTGAGAAAAAAGGAATTGACTGGTGAGCTTGGGAACTCTAAAAGGCCTGGGCGTCCACGGATGACAACAGTGGTGGATGATCGCCGCATACTTTATTTGGAGAAGAAGAACCCGTTCACAACATCAACTGAAGTCCAGAACACTCTCAGTGAAGTAGGTGTATCTGTCTCTAAGTCAACAGTAAAGAGGAGACTCCATGACAGTAAATACAAAGGGTTCACATCTAGATGCAAACCATTCATCAATTCCAAAAATAGACAGGCCAGAGTTAAATTTGCTGAAAAACACCTCAAGAAGCCAGCTCAGTTCTGGAAAAGTATTCTATGGACAGATGAGACAAAGATCAACCTGTGATGGGAAGAAAAAAGTTTGGAGAAGAAAGGGAACGGCATATGATCCAAGGCACACCACATCCTCTGTAAAACATGGTGGAGGCAACGTGATGGCATGGGCATGCATGGCTTTCAATGGCACTGGGTCACTTGTGTTTATTGATGACATAACAGCAGACAAGAGTAGCCGGATGAATTCTGAAGTGTACCGGGATATACTTTCAGCCCAGATTCAGCCAAATGCTGCAAAGTTGATTGGATGGCGCTTCATAGTACAGATGGACAATGACCCCAAGCATACAGCCAAAGTTACCCAGGAGTTCATGAGTGCAAAAAAGTGGAACATTCTGCAATGGCCAAGTCAATCACCAGATCTTAACCCAATTGAGCATGCATTTCACTTGCTCAAATCCAGACTTAAGACGGAAAGACCCACAAACAAGCAAGACCTGAAGGCTGCGGCTGTAAAGGCCTGGCAAAGCATTAAGAAGGAGGAAACCCAGCGTTTGGTGATGTCCATGGGTTCCAGACTTAAGGCAGTGATTGCCTCCAAAGGATTCACAACAAAATATTGAAAATAAAAATATTTTGTTTGGGTTATGTTTATTTGTCCAATTACTTTTGACCTCCTAAAATGTGCAGTGTTTGTAAAGAAATGTGTACAATTCCTACATTTTCTATCAGATATTTTTGTTCAACCCTTCAAATTAAACGTTACAATCTGCACTTGAATTCTGTTGTAGAGATTTCATTTCAAATCCAATGTGGTGGCATGCAGAGCCCAACTCGCGAAAATTGTGTCACTGTCCAAATATTTCTGGCCCTAACTGTATACTGTATGCATTTCACTTTATTTATTGAATTACATACCGCAATTAAATTAACTTTTTGATGCTATTATAATTCATTGAGATGCACTAGTATGTCCTCCATCCTTGTAAATATTTCCCTCATCGTTGCATATATGTCCCCATCCTTATATATATATATTTCTCCCATCCTGAGCCCATCCTGGTGTTTATGTCCCCCATCCCTAGCCCTTTCCTGATAAATATTTCCCCATCCTGGGCCACTTCTTGTTATATATGTTCTCCATTCTGGCTCTAACACATAAAAAAAATACATTCTACTCACCAATCCCCCTTCACACATTGCGTAATCTCCCCTGTATCCAGTAAAGAGGACCTCTGCTGACATTGGCGTGTCTGCTATAGTGACACAGGATGCTAATGCCATGCAACACCAATGCCTGGCACAATTGGTCACTGCACAGCATGGCACTTCAGTCAGGCTGGCTTCACACTGCGGGTCAGATCCGATCCGAGGCTGTCAGGATGAGCCTGACAGCCCCGGACCGGATCAGCTCACAGAACCAGAGGGCTAATATGCCCTCCGGTCCGGTGTGCACCCGCACGCAGCTGTCACCACTGATGAATCAGGACCGTGGCTGGCAGGGAGTCAGCCGCGGTCCTGAAACAACTGCGGCGTGCAGCCGCAATGGTCCGGTTCCCGGATCCTCCCGGACCAGGGCAATCCGGCCCCATAGGCTCCCATGTTAGGGAGCGCCGGATTGCCCCAGATCCAGGAGGATCCGGGCGAAACCGAGACAATCACTGTGTATGTTCTTCCAAGTCAGGGCTGACATCAAAAGATGTGAGCATTGATTGTAATGTGTGAAATCATTGACAATCGGCAAACTGACTTTATCAGTAAACCAGCCACCTGAACTCTATTTTGATGGTAAGTAGTGGTAAGTGATGTAAGAACTCATTATGTAAAAACCATAACGCAAGCCACATGGTAACATTTATAATTAAAGAGGACCTGTCACCAAACCAGAAGCTTAGGGAAGAGAGGTGTACTACAGTCCGCGCTGCCAAGTTCACTCACATCAAAGAAAACGAGTGGACGATGTCCAGTTCAATCCTTCTTTATTCTCCCTGATGATATTATATCCCTGATGAAGGTGCCAGGCTAGGCGCCGAAACGCGTAGGAGAATAAAGAAGGATTGAACTGGACATCGTCCACTCGTTTTCTTTGATGTGAGTGAACTTGGCAGCGCGGACTGTAGTACACCTCTCTTCCCTAAGCGTCTGGTTTCGTCTTCACGTTTGTGAGACCGGTGGAAGTCCAGCAGCAGCGCCATCAGGATATTTATTCAAACAGGTCTACAAACCAGTTGTGGGTCTCACAACTGGAATAGGTGAGTGGTTCACTTTTCTCACCTTAACACAAGCTAGTGTCTAGTGATAAGGGCACTATTGCGCCTCTTGTCCCACCCCTCTTCTTTTGTCACCAAACCAGGCATGGTTATCTAATTACAGCACTGGATGCAGCATGTCTCCAGCATGCAGACAAGGGGTCCCTCAGCACTTGAGCAGCCCTGTACCCCGAGATAAGACAGTTAGAAAACTTACATGCTACAGCCACTAAGGAGGTGGCTAGAGGCTGCAGCCAAGGGCAGATTCACACCCCTGCATGTGTAATCTGCCCACCGCTGCCAATCATTCTCTCCCTGTCTGCAGCATTTAAACACAGTTTTTATTCCTCTCCCGTGTAGCCCCGCCCCCTGAGGGGAGAGAATGATTGTCAGCGGTGGGCACATTACACAGGCAGGGGGTGTGAATCTGCCCTTGGCTGCAGCACCTCCTTAGTGGCTGTAGCAGGTAAGTTTTCTAACTGTCTTATCTCGGGGTACAGGGCTGCTCAAGTGCTGGGGGACCCCTTGTCTGCATGCTGGAGACATGCTGTATCCAGTGCTGTAATTAGATCACCATGCCTGGTTTGGTGACAGGTCCTCTTTAACTACAGGCTATACTCACTTTGCAGTTATTATCAGAAGGATAAAAGGTTCTCTAATTCCTGAGGATTTTTCTGTGCATATATGACTGGGAAAATATTTTCTAATACCAGAAATGTTGACGGCTGGGGGCTGCACAGACTTTGGGTCAGAATTTAGGAGTTTCATCTTTACTAAAATATTTATAGCATTGACTGCAATTATATGTATTGCATAAATGTCTAATTTAATGGAGGGATGTGACCACTGGGATGTGGACTTCTGCCCTGAAGCTAAGCAATAGCAAGATGATAGCAATTACATCAATGGAAAGTACTACTAAAGCTTTATGCCATGTTTAATTTGGTGAAGACTCTTAATGAGTAGCCAAAATAATGCAGCATGAACAGAGCTTTTAAAGAAAATATATAGTATAAATATAATTTGATAAATTCTCTTTTTTATAATCATTTCCATTATCCTTCAAAAAGCAACAATCTTCTTTGGAGCCCACAGAAAATCCTTGGGGTGAGCTGAAATCTGCCATTGGGAAATATAACCCTGCAAACATTCAAGAGATTGAACAAACTGCAAAGGAAAAGCTCAAACGATCCCCTGTAGGGTATGTGAAAAACAAACAGAGCGCCAATCTCAGCGTATTACCACTATAACTTTCAGCTCCCTGTTGAAAGTTGTAATGAAGTTAAAGAGAACCTGTCACCTCGATCTACCCCCCTAACCTATCACTACTTGTCCCTGCATCTTCCTAGCTGATCCCTAACCATCCCTATCTCACCTAAAACTGCACTATAAAGTTTAAGAAAATGACTTATATACTTACAAGTAGTCTGCATTTGTAGACAGCGATGGGCGGGCTCCGGGGCTCCATTCTCCCCTCCTTGCCTGCTTTCAGCACGCCCCACTGGGCGTCATCATTTGTTCTTTTGTTCCTCCTCTATTTCAAATTCCCGCCTCCTCTTCTACTGTGAAGCGACGGCCGGAACATCATATCTGGCCTGATGCATTGTGGGGGCTTATGATGTCACCGGGCTCGGCTTCAATATGCGCACTGCACATGCGCCGGAGCCGAGCCATACCACGTGATTAGCCCCCACAATGAATCGGGCCGAATATGATGTTCCGGCCTGCGCTTCACAGTAGAACAGGAGGCAGGAATTTGAAAAAGAGGAGGAACAAATGAACAAATGATGACGCCCAGCGGGGCGTGCTGAAAGTAAGCAAGGAGGGGAGAATGGACCCCCGGATGCCTACAGATGAAGACTACATGTAAGTATATAAGTCATTTTCTTTAACTTTATAGTGCAGTTTTAGGTGAGACAGGGATGGTTAGGGATCAGCTAGGAAGGTGCACGGACAGGTAGTGGTAGTAGACGGGGTAAAATGAGCTGACAGGGTCCCTTTAAATACCCAAACAAAATTGGTACATGCTGCATATGAAAGAAATAGGAAGAGTGAATGAAAAATAAAGAAGGTGAGGAAATGATGATAATTTAAAAAAAAAATGGAAAAGGAAGGAGGGAGATGGAATTTTAATTTAATTACAGCTTTCAACAGAGGGAACAAAGGGATACGTACTGTTTTGAAAAAGTATTGGTTCATTTTAAAACATGACCCAATGTTAGGAAAATGTCTCACTGAGGAACCAGGTATAACGTTTAGGAGGGGAAAAACAATAAAGAGCATAATAGCTCATAGCGGGCTAAGAGACAACAATAAGAAATTGGTAAAGAATGTAAAAAATGGGTAAATTGAAGATAAATAAACAGGGGCATATAGATGTCGTTCAATGAAATGCTACACTTGTAGAATCTTGAATCATGGTGCAAAAAGTATTGACGGCACAAGCACAAGTGAAAGGATCAGAATAAATCAGAGCCTAACTTATGATAGTAATCACATTATCTATGTTATAAATTGTAGTTGTGGACTATAATACATTGGGCGCACAACTCAAATTTTGCATGCTCAAATGTACGGACATAAAAATAATGTGAAAAATGGGATTTTGAAACAAAGCCTGTCCAGGCTCCTACTGCTGAAACATGGAAAAAAAATTGTGACTGTAACCCCTTTGGAACAAATACCTGTTGAAACTATGAATAGGATTTCCCTGCTTAATCCTAAAGAAACATACTGGATCTATTTACAATCGTATGACAATGTGGAAAGCGTTTAGAATGTTTTTATATGAAAAGGTTTTTAGCTAATTAATAACTGCATCTTTTTAGAAAGAAAAGTTTAAAAGATTAAAAAAATATATAGGGATTTTTAAGGAATAAGAAAGAAAAATTTTATGATTGAATATTTGTAGTATTGTTTTGAAGTTCTGTCTATTTTCTTATATAAAAAAAATCTAGTGAGACTAATTGGATAGGTGTGGTGAAATCTCCACCTTCATTTGAATGCTCAGTGGGGGTAATATGCAAATTGTGACCCCCACTCTTATGGAGAGGAGTATGCCTGTAGCCACAAGGAGACAGATATGTTGATAAGTAGACTTAAAGCCGCAATGCTCCTTCTGGGAAATATGCAAATTGTTACTTCAATGAAGAAGTGGATAAACTCTAGTGCCACCTTTAGGTAGCAATCCTCAAAGTCATAGTCAACTCTTTAACAAGACTTTTAATATGACCAAGGATTTGTGCCAGATCAGAACCCCAAACTACAGATGCTGGATTTCAAGGTAACTGCTCCTCATCAGTGTAGTGTGTGGCATATTCTGATCTGGCTGTATGAGAGGCTAAGATGAGGTCTGGGGAACTAGCTATCTACCTTATGGAGAGGAGTATGCCTGCAGCCACAAGGAGACATATAAGTTGATAAGTAGACTTAAAGCCGCAATGCTCCTCTGGGAAATATGCAAATTGTTACTTCAATGAAGAAGTGGATGAACTCTAGTGCCACCTTTAGGTAGCAATCCTCAAAGTCATAGTCGAATCTTTAACAAGCCTTTTAATATGACCAAGGATTTATGCCAGATCAGAACCCCAAACTACAGACGCTGCATTTCGGGGTAACTGCCACTCATCAGTGTAGTGTGTGTGATATTCTGATCTGGCTGTATGAGAGGCTAAGATGAGGTCTGGGGAACTAGCTATCTACCTTATGGAGAGGAGTATGCCTGTAGCCACAAGGAGACAGATATGTTGATAAGTAGACTTAAAGCCGCAATGCTCCTCTGGGAAATATGCAAATTGTTACTTCAATGAAGAAGTGGATGAACTCTAGTGCCACCTTTAGGTAGCAATCCTCAAAGTCATAGTCGAATCTTTAACAAGCCTTTTAATATGACCAAGGATTTATGCCAGATCAGAACCCCAAACTACAGACGCTGCATTTCGGGGTAACTGCCCCTCATCAGTGTAGTGTGTGTGATATTCTGATCTGGCTGTATGAGAGGCTAAGATGAGGTCTGGGGAACTAGCTATCTACCTTATGGAGAGGAGTATGCCTGTAGCCACAAGGAGACAGATATGTTGATAAGTAGATTTAAAGCCGCAATGCTCCTCTGGGAAATATGCAAATTGTCACTTCGATGAAGAAGTGGATAACTTCAGTGGGGGTAATGTGGCGCCCCAATACGTAGGTGCCACAGAAGGGGTACTGCACCCAGAAAAGCGGTGTAGTACTCCACTGCAATCGGGACAATGGTCACAAGATGGAGCCCTAGAGCAGACAACCACATACCAGAATAGTGAGTGGAAGGGAACCCGGGAGGTTATATTAGGCAACACCAGGGGGAACTAGGGAGTCGGAAGCTCAGAACGAAGAGAAGTAGAAGGAGTGTGGAGGAGTTGGAGAAAGGTCCAGGCAGCCAGCCTGAAAGGACCTAGAGGGCCGTCTCCTGCTGAGAGGTCCTGAAAGGAACAGATCCCAAAAGCAAAGAGAAGAAAGCAAGGAAACTCAGGAGATCCAGAGTTAACTTGAGTAGGGAAGTGAGTAACGGATAGAGTTTGCCCCACAGAAAGGAAACCGGGTACCGGAGCCAGCACCAGTGAGTTCTTTAAGTCTCACAGAAAATCCGCTAAACAGGGATATTATAAATACGGCCCTGACTCCCACAGACCCCACAAGAGGGGAGCCAGAAGCGCAGTGGCAGCTGTGGCATTCAAGAAAAGGTTCACCCGATGGGTACAAGGAAGGGAGAGAGAACTAGTAGCAACAGGAGGCCAGTTCATCTACAAGAGATCAGGCTTCACACTGGAAACAAGAAAGAAAGAAAGAAAAGGAAAGGAATATGAAGGAGGGTTCCATCTCAACCTGGCATCCCAATTGCAGCCTCAAAGCATTCGCCAGTATAACATCTAAAGAACTGTTGAACTGTAAGGCTGAGAGAACTGTTCAAGTAAAAGTTACCCGGTGAAGTGAAGTTTTGACTCTGCTGCATCCTTTCAAACGTAAACTGCTTATTACAGAATTCATGCCCCGTTGGTCCCGTCCTGCCTGCGGGGACAACTCCATCTAAGCCGCCATACCACTGACCACTGGAGGATTGGAGCGGCGCTTTTGAGAATCACCAGACACTGCAGGTGGCGTCACGACAAAGACAAACTAAATAATTCCTTGTAAATATCCCCCATTTTCAGTTGTCTCCCCAGGGCTACGGCCTCGGGATAGCCACCCGTGACTTCCCGGACAGAGAGAGAGAGTCCCGAGAGCCGAGTACCCCTTAGCCCTGGGTGAGCCGTAGGGTGCGTCAGTAACAACCTCTGCTATAAATAAAGTGAATTCTATTTTTAAAGTAGATACAGGCATTTGTTTCCGTCGAAAGGCGTGGTATCTGTCATTTTATAACATCTCAGGTTTGTTCAAGAAGTTTTATCTTTGGATAAGAAGTTCCGAGAATCTGTATTACGGGCAGCATGGCCAGCATAGAATTGGATTATTTCCCTTAAACTGCAAAGGAAGAGTGGGACAAAATACCATCTGAAGTGCAAGAAACTTATAGGTGGCTACAAGAAACATTTGGATGCTTCATCAATGCCAAAGGGTGTGCAACCAAGTATTTATGAGAGGCCTTTATTTCTGCACATGCTTTTTAGTCTGTTTCTGCTTTGAAATTGCAACATGTAAGTTGACAAACAATGTTTTATTATTGTATTAATTTGGATTACTAATTTAAAAATATATAATTTTTATATATTATTTTGGTACATTTCCATTTATTTGTGAAGATATTGTACAGTCCATGAAAAAAAATGAAGTGGTGCCAATGTGGATTTGCTACATAACATGTCAAATTGATCATCAGTGTAGTGTTGTGGGCTGCTGTATTTCTAGCAGGGTCTGTGATGACATGTACTCTTTCAATGTGTGGCATGGATTTAGTTTCTTAAATCGACCAGATGTATTGACTTTTTCCTTGTTATCTCATGTTTGCTAATCCATTGTTTCTTTCCAGTTGGCTTGGAGCCCCATTCTCCAAGGTTGCCTACTGCTAATTTAATGTAAATTACTTGACTGTCTCATCCCCGAAGTCAGAGACAAATGACTCATAGGGATATTATGTATGCGGCTTGAAATTCCGCCAATGAGAGCACTGTCTTATTCAACCAATCCTGAAGTGTCCAATGTTCTGAAAAGAGTGCTCGAGTACATAAGGGGGCCTTCTCATTAACCAGGAGTTCATATGCTACATGGCTTCAATCTAGGGTCTGTGGACCTGGTTGGAATTCCATAACCCCAGCCTAGGAATTTTGATTCCGGCTGGCAGGACAACATCATGTTTTCATGCCAGAGACTATTTAAGGAAGAAACCCAGGTTGGAACAAATCGGTCACCTGGCTACAGACATTGCTGTGATTGGTCAGCTTCTTAAATTTGTCGCTATTCCTCTTTTGGTGGGTGCCTACTGAAAAAACTGCACTGCTGCATTGGAGGAAGCGGCCCTGGAAACCCCAAAGCATGAACATTCAAATCACAGGTGAGCCAGTGGAAGGGTGAGACACTGTTGGCTGTTATATTTAACAGTGGGGGATCCAATAAAGTCTTACTATTGTAGGTCCCTGACCCTGTTGTTCCGCCCATGGTCAAGGAGTTTGGATGTTCAATTAGGATGAGCCATAGTCCATGCGGTCTTTCTAAAGGTGGCCAGGCCAGCAGACGAGAGCACCCATTGACCCCGAGTCTCCACAGGGTCTATACTGAGGAAGACTGAGCTGTGATTGCTTTGTACACCCTTATAATTTACTAGAAATAAACTCGATGCTATTGCATCGGGAGTCTGGTGAAATGAACAGGTGTCATAAAAATAGCCGCTGAATAGTATAGTCCTGTCTCCAGTAAGTATGCTGTTGTTATGGGATTTATATGGTGTATATGGTGGCTCAGTGGTTAGCACTGTATGGTGCTTCAGTGGTTAGCACTGTATGGTGGCTGAGTGGTTAGCATTGTATATGGTGGCTCAGTGGTTAGCACAGTATATGGTGGCTCAGTGGTTAGCACTGTATGGTGGCTCAGTTGTTAGTATTGTATATAATGGCTCAGTGGTTAGCACTGTAAGTGGTTAGCACAGTATATGGTGGCTATGTGGTTAGCACAATATATGGTGGTTCAGTGGATAGCACTGTATATGGTGGGGCAGTGGTTAGGACTGTATACAGTGGCTCAGTGGTTAGCATTGTATATGATGGCTCAGTGGTTAGCTGTTAGCTGTCTCCCCCTGTTCTCTGCCCCATCTCCCCCTGTTCTGCCCCTATCTTCCTCTGTTCTCTGCCTATTTCCCCCTCTTCTCTGCCTCAGTATCCCCCTTTCTCTGCCCCTGTGTCCCCCGTCCTCTGCCACTGTGTCCAGCTGTCCTCTGCTACTGTCCTCTACCGCTGTCTTCTGCCCCTGTGTCCCCCTGTCTTCTGCCCCTGTGTCCCTGTCCTGCCCCTGTTCCCTGTCCTCTGCCCCTGTGTCCCCCTGTCCTCTGCCCATGTGTACCCCTGTCCTCTGCTCCTGTGTCCCCTGCCCTGTGTCCCCCTGTCCTCTGCCCCTGTGTCCCCCTGTTCTCTGCCCCTGTCCTCTGTCCATGTGTCTCCCTGTCTTCTGCCTCTGTGTCCCCCTGTCCTCTGCCCCTGTGTCCCCCTGTTCTCTGCCCTTTTCCTCTGCTCCTGTGTCCCTGTCTTCTGGCCCTGTGTCCCCCTGTCCTCTGGCCCTGTGTCCCCCTGTCCTCTGCCCTGTGTCCCCCTGTCCTCTGCCCTGTGTCCCCCTGTCCTCTGCACTGTGCCCCCCTGTCCTCTGCCCCTGTTCTGTGTCCCCCTGTCCTGTGTCCCCCTGTCCTGTGTGCCCCTGTCCTGTGTGCCCCTGTCCTGTGTGCCCTTGTCCTGTGTGCCTTGTCCTGTTCCCTGTCCTGTGTGACTGTCCTGTGTGCCCCTGTTCTTTGTGCCCCTGTCCTGTGTGTCCTTGTCTTGTGTGTCCCTGTCCTGTGTGCCCCTGTCCTCTGCCTCTGTTCTCTCCCTTCCTCCGGCGTTACCATTGCAGGCTGATGTCTGCAGGAAAAGAATCAGTGTGAAGCCGGTCATGTGACAGGGTGAGCTGATGTGATGTCACAGAGGGTCTGTCACATGACCGGCTCCAAACAGATTGTCTTCCTCCAGCCGTCAGCCTGCAATGGTAATGCCAGTGGAGGGTGAGAACAGAGCGGCGAGGAGGGAGGACGGAGCGACCGGGAGGAGGTGGAGGGAGAGCGAGCAGCAGGGAGAGCGGGCGGCAGCACCGCTACTGGCCGCCATGTGGGAATACCCATAACTTGGGTGTTCCAATATGGCGGCCAGAGTAGTTCCGGTTGTGCAGATGCCGCTCATCTCCCGGCAGTGTCACCACTGACCTCCGTGCGGAGGGAGATGAGCCACTGATCTCCCGAGGGTAGCGGTGGCGTCTTTGTCACTTAGACTTCTGGCACATGTGTCGCTATTCCACAATGGTGCCGCATTGCATTGTTGGATAGCGACATAAGCGCCAGAAGTCTGTGACACATATTATTGGTGATTATATAGTAAATGTGTACTGCGAGCAGAAGTTGAGATGCCTGTTGCTGATTTCTATGGCAGTCTGGCCTTATCTGGCAGGTGTCTTTTTTACTATTCTGACTCCATAACTAAGCTAATCGGGTAGGGTACTTGAGACGTCATTTCTGTGGGTGTCCAGATATACAACTCATCACACATCGTCAGATTGCTGGATTCGACTGCAGAGACATGTATGAAGATTCCAAAAGGGGTTTATTTGCGAGCTAAATTCATGAAGTTAAACACAGAGTAGGCAAAAATACATTTCTGAACCAGAGTTGTGTATAGATGTTGCTAGGAAGATGGATGACATACAGTAACTGAGGAAGAAGGGAAGGATTATTTATATCAGAGCAGCTACAGGGAGAGGAGGTGGTACAATACTGGTGGAACACTAATGGAATCCAATGACCAGAGGGGTATGAGCAGGGAACAGCAGGCAGTGGTAGAAGTCATTAGAATGGGAGTAGTAGAAACAATCCAGAGTTGGGTGGGAACAGTCTGGGTAGGACAGTTCTGGAGCTGGAGACTGTAACTAGACTAAACAGCTAGACACAATACTCAAAAAATGTGTAAAGGTGCATGTGGGTTTAAGTAGGTCCAAACAGGAAACAAGATGGCTTTCAGAGGTTTAACATTGGCCATCTTACTAAAGTCGCTGGCAGGACACAATAACTTACAGCTTCCCGTACTAAGGAGTGGAATTACAGCACAATTTAATAAAGTAAATAATACCAGCACTTGTGGTCAATCTGCAGAAAGACTACAGAATCTTGACAGACAGAGGACAACCATTCAAAAAATGCAAATCTGATTGCATAGCAGTAACAGAAACAAACAATGACAATACAATACTGTAATGATTCCCAAGTCGTAGGACATGAAGTGGGAATCCCACACAGCTATACCTGGGGACATGCAATCTTCTCCCTGTGGAAAATTACCGTATTTTGTTTTTTCTTTGCAATTTGCACAAATGAAAATACAAATTGTATACATTTGAGGGGGTCCATCAAATTTCCTAAAATTGGACACATTCAATTAACATTGAATCATTTTGCTCCTCTTTTATTTCCGGAAATGATATTCCCACATCTTTGGTGGAGTTATTATGCAGAATCTTGGAGTAAACATTGTAAAGAAGAGGGAAGAAACATCTGCAATACATAAGTTTCATTGAGATCTAATCTACTGAGATGAAAGTGACAAATAGATGAAACTCCATTCAACCATCTGCACATTTACATTATTTATTAGAATCCCAATCACCAATGTTACAGGACTCTGCAGATCTCCTACCCCCTGAAGCCTTGCGCTCTGTGTTTTTCTTATCTCTATCTCTATATCTCTGTTATTCTATTTTCTGTTATTGTAAGCTTTTATGCTGAAAAATACATTTTTCAGAGGAATGCATTTTCCCTGGATCCTGTAACGTCTAAGTTGTTATAGAAAAGTAAGTATGAAATATGCATGGACTGAGAAACATTTCAGTAACAGCTTGATTTTCTTTTATCATTACTAGTAACATTTTTGGACTCAATGGCTCACAAATACCGATTTGTAAACAAGTGTAACAGTAGATGTAGGACGTAGTTGTAGTAAACTGCAGAGAACATTTTTTTAATTTGCATAATCCATCTTTTGTCTGATTGTTTCCTATTGATGGCCATATGCTCAAACACTTCATTATGTCCGCAGGGGCTCTTGCGCTACTGTTAGGCGTCATTCACATAGAGCGTTTGTGCTTTCTGTTGATCCATTTTTGGTGCAGTTTCTCCACCAAAAACGGAACCTCTTTTTGCAAAAAAAAAAGCATTACAAATGCATGATGTGTTGCTTTTTTGCTCCATTTTTGGGGGACGTAGACAGAAAGACAAATAGACAGAGACATAAACACACTTTCTTACCCCCTGGCAATCCAACGGGCATCAGCAGGTCCTGTGAGTAGTACAAGTATTTACAGGACCTAGCACCATGTGGCTCTCAGGCTGAGTCACATGGGAAGGTCCTGTCAGTAACATACCCGCAGGTCCTGGTAATGCCTGGAAAGAAGATATTGCCAGGGCTCACCATGAGATCACCGGGAGGGTAATTTGAGCATTTATGGTCTGGAAAGCGGAGCAGAAAAGTAGAGCACTAACTGACATACTCATTATTTTCTGGATCCGCTTTCTGCACCACTAACACTGTAGGCAAAAACGCAGCATCTATACAACAAATTGAAAATTCCATTCACTTTGTTGCCAGATGCAGTGACTGATATGATTTGATGCAGTTAAAAAAAACACAACACCAAAAATGAATCAGAAACGTCAAGTGTAAACATAGCCTTAGGTTCAAATGAGCAAATTTATTTCGGTGAAGTTGAAGGCCTGTTCCACATCTATCAGGTCCCTGCGCTTGGCTGCTCTGGCTGCCCTGCGCCAGCATAAATGCAAGCGCAGGGGCATTTAGGGCTTGGGCAGCCTAGCGCAGGGACTCATAGATGCCCTGCATTTGCGCTCAGCTGCGCTTGGCGCCCCCATTATAGCCTATGGCCGAGCACAGCCGAGCGCGCACTCTGTATAGTAAGAATCGCAAGTGAAAGTGGCAGAGCGCACGGCGCATGCGCCTGTCACTTAGCATCCGGAAACGCCCAATTGAGCCCCTGCTAATTCTAATACCTAATGAGGGAGTATTAAATCGTTTTTATGCACTTCCACAGGATTCATATTGGAGACAAAAGGTGTGTGAGATTAGTGGTAGGATGCTGCAGGGACATGTTTTGGTAGCATAGGTGGCTTTCTGGAGGTGACAGGATCCCTTTAAATGTATGTGAACACCAGTGGTGCATCTACCAAGTTTCTTCTTCTGAAACATGCTGGCTGTATTTTTTTGAAGACGTTGTTGCCATTGTTCTTGTGACAGCTCTGCCGCTGTGATCTTCATCTCTATTCTTTGAAGTATCAAAAGCAGCAGTTCCTAGAAGAAGCCACCCAAAGAATGGACAGGTCACTTATTTTATCCAGTTCAAGGTTGATGGTGGTGTGTATGCTTTAAAAACATGACATAACAAGAAACATGTGTACAGTAATGTCATATTCACATTGCTGTGCACTGTTTTATTAATAGGGAACTTTTCTTGTGCTTTTTCAGGTTGATTCTGGGCAAAAAATTTTAATTTGTTTACTTTCACACTTTGATAGGACTTTGAGTATCTTATGGCCGCTTTACACGTCCCGATATCGTTCCGATATTGAATACAACGGCACGGGAGCGCGCACTTTTTTGGCTGAAATCCAAGATCGCATAGGAGATGTTACACAGGGAGATATCGGCAGGCAACACAAGTGCGATGTCTACGCCCCCTTGTACGAGCGACCCAGGGAACGACCATTTAACATGGGAGTGAATAGGGCAAGTTGTGCTCCAAATCGTTGTTGGGCTGTCACACAGCACGATCCTGCCAGATCGTCCATCCAATATCGGCCAGTTGGAGAGCCTGCACAATTTCCCAATGATATCGTTTTGGCATCGTTCTTGCATCGAATTGCACATTTACACCACACAACGCACAAACGATATTGGCGGCAACGGCCGAACCGTGTGACTTTTTATCGAAGTTGGACAGCGATATCAGGACGTGTAAAGCGACCATAACACTTTAGTAGGGCATTGTTTACTTTCACACTTTGGTAGAGGATTGAGTTGGTTAGACATTGTTTACTTTAACATAACTAATTTATTCAAACAGTACTTGGAGTCAAGAGAAAACTTTATGGTTAAAATCACAAAAATAAATGGATTTCATATCGTCCAGTACTTGCATTTTTTTTTCACTAAAAAAGCTGCAGAAGTTGAAAGCTGCATTTATTTATTGCTGTTTGTTGGTGAAGGAAATGCTGAAGAAAGGCTACAAAAACTCTGAAAGAATTGTTTTACAATGGAAATTAAAACAATAGTCTTTCAAGTTAAATTTAAAGCAGACTGGCTCCAAGAGACTTCTAAATAAACTCCATTTGCACATACCTTTATTTTATGTTCCCACAATGTTATTTCTCTGAGTTTTTTGCATTGTTTTTCAAAAATAGCCTCAGGCTGGGGTCACACTTGCGGCAAAATTTTGAAATCCTGATCCGGTTTTAAGCTGTCAAAAAGCTCAAAACTGGAACAGGAACCGCTCCCCATAGGAGCCAATATAGTAACCGGATTGCACTACATGCAATCCAGTTACCGCTTGCGGATCTGCAGCCTGCGGTAAAAAATGTGCAGGCTGCAGTTTTCGCAGCAGTTAGGAAACCACAGCAGGGATTGCTATAATGGGCTCTAATGGGAGCCCATGCGGCTGCCACAAGGCATATGTGAATGCCTGCGGCAGCCGTATTCTTTGTTCATCCATGCTGCCGCAAAAAAAATGTGTCTGAAGGCAATTGCGGTTACCGCACCCGGATCTGGATGCGGCAACCGCAATTACCTTTCCTAATGTGACCCCAGCCTTAGTCTCCCCAGCTTATGGGTTTCATAGCAGCCAGGAGATTTACCATTATGGGCAGTATGCCACTGATTCTGTGTATTAATATCATATATTATTGTCTTCCAAAAGAATTTTGGATGTTCACAATTTGAAAGAAGATGGATCGAAGAAGAATTGTAAAAACCCTTTATGGGTCACTACACACCCCTTACCAACAAGCATTATTGTAAATAAATCAGAAAACATCTGTCCTACATTCTTGAGTTTCTGAAGTAGAAATGATGATGTTTAAGATTAAGACAGCCACTTCCAGTCCTAGCTACTTGGGCATCACTCAGTAACGAACAATCTGCGGTGCTCCTTGCACTAACGTCATGAACACCGTAGCGGCACTAGTTTCTGGCTGGGTGTCTGAGACTTGTTATATTGCTTTTCTCAGTGAATAATTGAACACACAATTTATTCCTCTTGTGCTCTTGGACACAGCCTTTTCACTGTTTTGAATGTTTTTGCTGCCACTGATATTGCTTCCCCTATACTAACATATCCAGCTGGCTACCAAATTAAAGCTGCAGATCAGCTGCCAAAGATAAGGTCTTCTACAGAAGTGAATAGTTCGAGAGAATTCAATTGTCATTGCTGGAAATCCTTGAATCTCTTATTGCAGATCTTTACAAAAAGACATTGGGCTGCAACGGCCTCAGACAAAAGCACACATGACAATACTACACTTGTTTGCAAATTTCTGAGGGAAACAGCATAAATGTACATGAACAACTACAAAATGAATAGGAAAAAGTCAGGGGTAAGGTATGCGCACACAATGACTTTTTGAAACAAATTGTGCTTGTAAGCCGCCTAAGAAAGCTCCGCAAAATCGCTACAAAAAATGATTGTTTAAAAACGTTCAGTCTTTCGCAACTTCCAGCAGAAACCATTAAGTGATTCAAAGAAGCAGCATGTTCATTCTCCGGGCGACTTGTGTTAGAAAGCTGCTTGCTAGTTCTAGATTAAATAATAGATAAAAGATGCCGATGGCGGAGCTGGTAAAAACATGGGAAAATAGCTCCCCACTCAATAAAATCTATATAGACTTATTCTTAAATAAATAAATAAAAACACTAGACACAGTGTATGGTATAATAAGGCCGTGAGGCTTTACTTAGGGGTTAAACTTGTTATAAAACACTTCCAAAATCAAAAAATAGTTAACATAACCATTTCAATGGGAAAAACATCCATCAACCGTCTCTCGATGAAACTTGAAAAGTCCATTAACGCCCAACTTTAGTGGGCGTGCTATCCCCACAAGTAAAAGCCTCTCGACAAGCTGAAAGACTCCATAACCTTGGGAAGGTGGGCGGGTGACGTCTCCTAGGAATCTCCTCAGCTGACTGACGCTACGTCAGTCAGCTGAGCTTTTTATACCGAAGAATGAGCGGGAAAAAACTGACAGCCAATCACAGCTGACAGTAACAATCACCACAACAACCCAGGCGGCCACTCACAGCTCACCTGGGCTCTGTAACTAAGCTACCTTAATACCAACAAAGGCAGCTTCAACCTGAGGTTACCTCAGAGGACAAAGTAAAATATTACTACCAAAATAAAACTTTACAAACAATTACCAATAATATAAGGGAGAGCATTTTCCCATGGATCCCACACACTATACATTATGTGGGATGCCCATGATGGCAAAACTGCCAACAAAGCTGATTCAGGAAAAAGACTGCCAGCTCTTTCCTAAAGCAACCTCATCTAGGAAAACCTTAGTTGGTGAGAGGGCATCTAAGGCTGCATACTCATACTCAGTATATGCAGTGTTTTGGATGCAGCGTCTTGCCGCTACGTCCAAAACACCGTGTAGTACAGTATAAGCATAGTGGATGGGATTTTAAGAAATCACATGCCCACTATGCTTACCCCGACTGCTGCATTTTGACAGCTGCGGTGCGGGTTGCCGGCATTCCGCTCCTCCACAGCATGTTCATTTCATGCTGCGGAGTCGGGAGCGGCTCCCATCGGGTGACTGCAGGGAGAAGCTGCCCCGCACCTGCCACACATGGTGAGCACAGGGTGGCTGTGGTCTCCCTGCAGCCACCGGCGGGTCCAACACGCAGCTCCTCCAGACCGTAAGCACATACCCTTAAGGATGTAATGGCACATATGGACAAAAAAGATTATTAGGAGATTTCTGAGAAAATAGATAGGAAACTTTACAAATCCTCAAAATGAAAAAAGTCTTAAAGTGTAACCGCCATTTAAATTTTTATCTAATAATAATGTAAGGCAAGTGATTTTAATACATTTTTAAATAGTCTTTATAAAGGAAATCTGGAAGAAAATCTTTCAAAAACCTTCTGGAAGATGTCCCTCCCCTAGTGTGTTTTCTATACCAGACATATTCTCACTGTCAGGGAAATCTGTATTCAGCTTCACACACTGAATACATCCTTATTATGGTGGAGGTGGAGCCTACACATTGTGCCTGACTACAGCTGATCAGTGTATCTGTAGGTTACCTTAGGCTACGCGACAGTGCTGAGCTCAGGCTGTAAGCACAAGCTGATCTGCTTTCTGACTACTCTAAAGGTGGTGTCACACCTGGCGAAGTCGCTAGCGACATCGCCGAAAAAGTGACGTATCAGCGATGTCGCTAGCGACATCGCGCTGTGTAAATGAGCGGCGCGACCGCGTTTTATCGCTGGTCGCAGGTTGACAGGTTTACGGAAGATAAGCCCAGCGAGCGATGTCACTGCCTGCATCGCTGCGGTGTCGCCGGCCGCAGCGATGCTGTGTGACAGCTGGCCAGCGATGTCGGAAGCGAGCGGGCACCCGCGCATCGCTTCCGACATCGCTGGCCAGATCGTGCTGTGTGACAGCACCTTTAAGTCACATCTGCTCTGATTCATGCTATCAATGATGGGCTCCACACAGCTCACATTCTGATCTGTCTTCTCTTTCAGGAGTTTGTGAGGACCATCACTGATAACACAGAGCAGAGCCGATGTGACTGCAGATAACAGATCACAGGAACTTGTGCTGACAACTTGACGAGCTCAGCACTAACTTTTAGCCTGATGTAAACTGCGGATACACTAATCAGCTGTAGCATGCTGTGTAGATTCCGCCCCCACCCTTATAAAGCCATATTCAGTGTGTGGAGCTGAATACAGATTTCCCTGACAATGAAAATATGTCTGCTTTAGAAACAACCTAGGGGGAAATCTTCTAGAAGGTTTTTGAAAGGTTTTCTTTGCAATTTCATTTATCTACTTACATATTGCCTTGGCAAATGGGATGTGTCTGGATGTCCCGAATATTCGCCAACTGATTAGCCAGCTGATTGGCACCTGATTGGCCACATGAAAGACAAAAAAAAAACAAAGATGACCCCATATTGGCAACCCAAGTGATGTTGTGCCGATATGCTGGCCGCACACTGCTGCTATTCTCTGGATCCAGGTTCTCCGTTCCCACCACCTCCTCCTATGTCACTGCCAGACCGCTGCTGCGCCAACTTGGAGACACCACACTCTCAATGCGCATGCGGCCACCTTGTTGAAAAACTTGCACCGCTACTGCGTATGACAGCGTGATGAAACATTGCAGCGACGTGAGTGCTCATAAGCCGACAAGTTTATACACCCTGTCATGTGCAGTATCAGTCCAAACATGGTGCTCGCAAGTCTGCGAGCCTGCCACCATTCTCACCGCCATCACATCCTTCCCTATTCCTCTCATTTGGTTCTACTGTGGAACACATATATGAGGAGGAACTATTCCTCCTATATTCATTTCACAGTGGAACACATGCCAATCGTGAACAGACTGCACACAGAGGAGATAGTGAGAGCACAACAGAGGGATAGTGAGAGTGCACACAGGGGGAGAGAGAAAGCACACTGGGGGAAGAGACAGCACACAGGGGGAGAGACAGCACACTGGAGGGAGAGACTGCACACTGGGGTGGGAGACAGCACACTAGGAGGAGAGACAAAACACAAGGGGGGTGGTGAGACAGCACACTAGGGGAGAGACAGCCCACTGGGGGGAGAAAGAGTGCACAGGGGGGAGAGACAGCACACTAGGAGGGGAAGAGTGCATGGGGAAAGACATCCCACAACAGAGAGAGAGAGTACACAGGAGAGATGGCTCAAAGGAGAGTGCACATGAGGGGAGAGGACAGCACACAAGGGGGAGAGCACACAGGAAGGAGAAACAGTGCAAAAAGGGGTTGACAGCTCAAAGGAGAGAGCACATGAGGGGAGAAGACACAACAAAGTGAGGGAGACAGCTCAAAAATAGAGAGCACACAAGGGGAGAAGACAGCAAAAGGGGCAGAGAGAGCACAAATTCAAGAGAGAGCACACGAGGGCAGAAGACAGCACACGAGGGAGATACAGCACATGGAGAGATAGAGAAAGTGCATAGGGGAGACAGTTCAAAGGAGATAGTACATAAGGGGAGAAGAGAGCACAAGGGGAGAGAGAGTGGACAGGGGGAGACAGGTCAAAGAAGAGAGCACAGAAGGGAAAATACAGCACAGAAGGGAGAGACACAACACACAGGGGAGAGAGAGCGGATAGTGAAAAAGTGCACAGGAGGGAGAGACAGCTGCCACCACAGAGCCCACCCAAATCATGACATCACTGCCCTCCTGATGCGATAGCTTCAGCACCCTTCTAGTAAAGTATATTTAAAAGTGTTAATAATATCTCTTGCTCTACATTATTATAAGATAAAAATTTTCAACGGCGTTATGCATTATACAAATTTCTAAGCTGTGCTCAATTTCTGCCTGGAAAAGCCAGCAATAAAAAACCTGTGTGTACACAGAGTCTTACTGGTGGGCTGCATAATTATTGGCTCTGTTGAATATTGTAGCCTACACATAGTTCATATACAAAGCATCTCCAAGTACTGCGATTATGTATTAAAAGTAATTAGCTAGTTGAAATGACTCCATACTTTTACTTGCGGGCTGGGGTGTATCGTCCATGGTGGTGGACCACGTGGCTGTGTCGAGTGGGCATTGAAAAAGGGGGTGTGTAATGCAGGAAAAGAGGAGTGAAGCCAATGAAAGCTTTCCCATCTCACTGATGTGAGTGCTCATTGGCTGGTGTCTCCATCCTCCCTCATAGTGCACCCCAGTGGTGTGTGCTCATCTGTAAAGTTAGAGGGTGTAGCTACACATTACACAAGAGACAATAGTGGAGGAAGCACAGAATGACTTAAGGCCCCGTCACACACGTCAATGTCGTCAGCGATCTGATCGCTGGCGACATTGACGGCTGATCGCTGGTGAGCTGTCACACAGGCAGACTCACCAGCCATCAGTGGACCAGTAACATCATGGAAATGATTTAAATATCGTTTCCACAATGTCTGCAGGCTGGTATCCATGGTAAACTGCGGGTATCTAGGCAGCGCGCACTGCCTAGATACCCAATGTATTCCTTGGTTACCAGCCTTCTCGCTCACCGGGTGGTATCCAAGGAACACAGTGGGTAACTAGGATCCCTAGTTACCCACTGTGTACCTTGGATATCCAGCCGGTGAGGGAGAAGGCTGGTAACCAAGGTATACATCGGGTAGCTAGGCACGCACGCTGCCTAGATACTCGCAGTTTACCATGGATACCAGTCTGAGTGCTTCCTGAGAGGCGCTGGGAGCTGGCTGCTCGCGCGTCTCCCGGTGTCACACGCAGCGATGCTGTGTGTCCACTGGGCGACCATCGCCAGGTTTTCAGTCCAAAAAAATCGCTGGATGATGCGCCCTGTCACACTCGTCAATATTGCTGCAACGTCACGTGCAGCAGCGATATTGCATAGTATAACTGACCTTTCCCTTTACAAGGTTGCCACTCAAGTCAGGGGGAGCCCGTAGACTCACAGGCGATGGGGTAGCAATCCATACTGTACCGTATATGTGCTGTGTCTATCCACAGGGGTGACTTTTCAAGCACACGTTTGTTGTGATGGGGAAGAACTAGGTTATACAGAAAGATAATAATGTTTAATTGGAAGTTAAAATTTACCTTTTAAAAATAAAATTAAAAAGCACAATACACAACACCTACAAAAATAGCAATCCAATTTTATGACAGTTCCCTATGTGTAGGACACACTATAGGACCCTATACAATTATATAGCAAGCACTGCCCAATATGTATTATCTCATCCAAATCCTATATTCAGGGGGACATATCTTGATCTCTGTCGGTCCTAATAAAGGTACCTAGGCAGTATTACCAATACTTGATATTCCCACCTTAAGCAGGCAGTGTGGGCCTGTATCTGGGCTAATGCTGCCATACAATGAAAGTTATGCACAGTTTATATGTTAGGGCTATTACAATATATCTATAAAACATAAATTGCTATGTATTTTTAGCTTACAAAATAGACCTTATCCTTCGTTTGAAAAGTGATCACAATGGTACTGGACACAATTAACAAATATTACACACCACTAGCTTAGGGTGCTTTCACATCAGCGTTTTTTTCAAATAGCAGCAGATGCGGTGAAAAAAACCGCATCTGCCGCGATTACCGCATACCGGCTGCACACACTTGCGGCACGGTTGCGGCGCGGTTGCGGTAAACGCCATACAAGGTATAGGCGGACTTGCGGCAAGTGCGGTATTGGCACTTGCGGCAGGTGCGGCCGCGTTTTTTTTTCGCGGCCGCACCTGCCGCAAGTGCAAAACCGCACTTGCCTCAAGTCCGCCTATACCTTGTATGGCGTTTACCGCAACCGCGCCGCAACCGTGCCTCAAGTGCAGCCGGTATGCGGTAATCGTGGCAGATGCGGTTTTTTTCACCACATCTGCTGCGATTTGAAAAAAACGCTGGCAGTTAAGATTTCCAAAAGCACACAGTACTAGTGAGCAACAGTGTGGACTATATGCAGGAAAAATGCTATACTCGTTCACCTCAGAGTTACAGTGGTGATTCCCATGGTAATCTAGTTTTTAGCACCAGTGGCAAAATATAGAAATACTAGTGCATCTCAATGAATTAGAATATCATCAAAAAGTTAATTTCATTTCAGTAATTTAATGCATAAAGTGAAACGCATATATTATATTGAGTCATTACATGTATATTATGTCTTACAGCCAATGAAAACCCAAAATGCATTATGTACTGAATTACTGAAATTAACTTTTCAATGATATTCTAATTTATTGAGATGCACCTGGAAATGGATTGGTCATACCCATTTCCGAATTTTATGTGCATCTGTGAATGGGTCATCAGTGTCAGGTCTGTTTCCCAGACATTCTGTAGTGATCAGGTATTGTCACTCATAACAGACTAGCATTAGCCTATCCCACCCCAAATGACTCCTGTGTCGCCCGGGGCAGTGGAGACTCGGGTATCCGGGCCCTTTTCTGCTGTGGTCGGGGGAATGTCACTGGTGGCCAGCCTGTACCCGTGGCCCCGGAGACCGAACTTTTAAAAAAGGGGGTATATATATACCAGGGGAATGAAGTTTATAATGTAGTTCTCGTGACGCCACCACAGCTTTTGGTGATTGAGCACCAGTGCCGCTTCTGTCCTCCGGAGGGCGGTTGTATAGCGGCCTTGATGGTACAGCTCCCAGCAGGTGGAGCTAACCCCTCGGGGCAGGGCTGTATCGGTGATGATAGGGGTGCTGGTGATGGATGGATGGATGAGCAGGGACCTGGCCTAGATGGCAGGGGCGCAGGGAAGGAACTGACACACACACTGCTGGTCGCTCTTTACCTTTTTACTAATGTTGAAGCAGGTAAATCGTCCAAAGTACCACCGAGTGTTCAGGATGCACTTCTGGGTCTCCACAGCGAGTGGGTATAAGGCCTCATCTTTACTTTCCCCAGTGTGTGTGTGTGAAGCCCTCCTGTGTAGAACTTGGCTGGCCTCTTCTGCTCTCTAGTTCTCCTCCTGTGCTGTCGTCAGGATACCCTCTGCTGACTACCGCTGATTCTCTTCCCACGGTGCTGGCTCCCTGGTATGTGACTGCGCAGGGATCCGGGAGACTGAAGTCTCCACGGTTTTCCAGTGTTCTCCACTGGGCGTGGTGCATTCCAGCGGACGTGGACTCCGGTCTCCGGTGGTTGCTCGGGGGGAACCTAATGCTCCCCACTGTTCTGCCTCTTCTCCTTGCCTCTTGTCCCACTCTTGGGCCTTGCAGGGCTACTAGAGACTGGTCAGGGTGACTGGCTCGGGCCTAACGCAGCACCGAACAACAGCACTTCTTTACAGCTCCTGTAGCGTCTGCCACACTCTGTCTAACTCCGCTCCCTGGACCAGTATTTATAGGGGATCCTGCCTAAAAGCAGCAGGTTGAACTTCCCCTACTGTGCTGGGGTGGAAGGTGTTGATTGTAGCTGTGTACTCGCTGTGGAAACTCATTCATGCTGCGTGTGAGTCTGTGGATACCTGTGGTTAGCATGGCGCCACACTCCCACCCTTACAAGGGCAGTCTATAGCTTATCTTAAATGCTACTCTGTCCTTAAGGGCCCGTCGTTGTGTGTGACATGTAGATGCAACCAACGATAAGTCAGCTATTGCTGATCGCAGGTTTATGAACAGGACCATAAATCAGTCTTTGATTGTACGTTCGATCTGCTGTATCGGTGTGTGTGACACCATGATAAAGATCTCATTTAGACTTCGCCTATTCAGAACTGAAGGACGTAGGCGACCAAACGACCGCAAGTATCATTCGCTTGTCGCGTAATCGTTGTTGCATCGTTCACGATATCTGTATGTGTGACACCTCACCAGCAATCATTGAACGACATTCAAGTGATCCAGGTTAAGTCAGATCGTTGGTCGGATCGCTGAGACATTGAAGCATGTAACCGGGTCCTTTAGTCATATCTATCCATCTCCTGATGCATTTCTTCCACCAGGATTCTTCAGGGGAGTATATTACAGAACATGAGGTTCTTGAAAATAAGTATTATCTATGAGGGCCCAAGTACTTAATCCATGTCCTTAGGAACTAATAAACTATAAACCAATACCTCATATTTATTATTCTGCACATTTCATATATTTCTTACAGTTGCAGCAGCCTGAGTGTTAGGTAGCTTGCTAATCTAAGGGTACCTTTACACACGGCTACATTTGTAGCTTGTCACAGTAACTTACTGTTGCAGTGAAATCTGGATACAGATCCATTTGTCACAGCAACAGATAGAACATGTATCATGATTCACTGAACCAGTAAGTACCTGGTGACAACTACAAATGTAGCCATGTGTAAAGGGCCCTAATAGTAGGGATGTGTAATAGGCTGTTGGCCAGTCACTGCGCTTAAATATGTGTGACTTGGGCTCCATTGCAAGCTACAGCTTCCTCTATGTGCAATTCTAATACTGGGTAATCACCCCCTCCATGAACTGGTAGTGAAGAGTGGTGTTTGCACATCTAAACCAATAGATGAAGTCACGGCAGCACTCCAAGTATCGTGAGCAATGACCGGAGCTTTATTGCATAGAAGCAAACAGGAATGGGCCACATGACTTTACAGTGAGGGGAGGGAGATGACAGCTGGGGGGATGGATCCGAAGAAGTGTTAGTAAGCACAAAATATGTGTTATCCATCCCCCAGCTGTCATCTCCCTCCCCTCACTCTAAGGGTGGGTGCACACGGTCCGGAGGAGCTGTGTGTTGGACGCAGCTCCTCCGGACCTGAGTGAAGCCGCGGGTGGGCGCAGGGAGACCGCAGCCGCCTCGTACTCACCATGTGCGGCGGGTGCAGGGCGGCTTCTCCCTGCAGTCACCTGATGGGAGCCGCTTCTGACTCCGCAGCATGAAATAAACATGCTGCGGAGGAGCGGACTCCCGGCAACCCGCACCGCAGCTCCAAACACACTGCGGTCGAGTTAAGCATAGTGAGGATGGGATTTCTTGAAATCCCATCCACTATGCTATTACTGTACTACACAGCGTTTTGGACGCAGCGGCAAGATGCTGCGTCCAAAACGCTGCGTACACTGATCGTGTGCACGCACCCTTAGATCATGCGGCCTATGTCTGTTTGTATCTCCATGCAATAAAGTTCCAGTCAACTAGTCATGATACTTGGAGTGTTGCTGTAGTTTCCTCTATTGACTTAATGTGGTACTTACCTGCAGAGCAGGACCCTCATGGAGTGCACCCATTCGCCCAAGAGGTCTACTGACAAGTGGCTGCAGTGGTGAGTCAGATCCACGTGTATCATTGTGGTCAGTGCCCCGGCATTTAAACGCTTTCTGTTTTACTGTTTGTGTTGTTTGCACTTCTGTTAACTGCATTATTAAAGGAGGACTGCTGCATCGTGTCTGTGCATTTGTTTCTATGATCTTGACTTGTAAATACCATTGCCTCTTTGCAATGTTTATAATAGTAAAAATTGCACCAATGTTCATGGTATGTATAAATCATTTCAGTGGGGACCTGAAGTACATTTTCACCAAACTACAACTTTTTGGAAGTCCCAAATGATGACTCAATCAATACCTGGGAACTATAACCTCAATTAAAAAATTGACTAAAAAAAGATGGAAATAAAAATTGAAAATGACATAAACAAAATAGGTGCAAATTACCAAAATAATGAAAAAAAAATTATAGGCGCTAATGCAATAATGAATCGGGCACAAAGTGTCTTTGGATCCTGATCATGTGAGTTTTCCTAGATACCTCTAATTCCATCATGTCATTTTGACTTTGGGGAACAAAACACAGAACCATGCAATCGCTCAAAAAAAGTAAGAGGGAGAAGGTTTCCATTTCGACAAAAGAAGTAATGAATGATTTGGAACATCTCACTGACAATGTGATTATTCTTTTTTTCCATTATCCTCTGAGTAGAACAGATACATTTACTTGCCAAAGAACTGAATTTTGTGACTAGTCAGGACTTTGATTTGTTCCAAACTATTCTGGACATAAGTAAGTTTGTAAACTCTTATCTGTCAAGACTCTTGACTCAAGACTCATTTTATACTATAAAGATCTGGAATAAGAAGGCACAATGACTTATAACATTACAAAGTTGAATCAGTTTGAATGGGTTGAATTTTGCATTATTAATGCTTTCTAACCCCTTCACGACCTAAGATGCACATGTGCGTCATAGGTCACCTCCCACCCTTTGATGCAAACCCACAGCGTGAGCACGCATCATCCCCTGTATATTTCAGCTGGTCTCATCAACTGAGATGTGTAGCTAACAGCGGCGATCAGTTTCGCGATCTGATAACCCTTTGGATCTTGCTGTCATCCACTAACAGCATAACCCAAAGCCACGTGGCGGGAATTTTGCTTTTCCCCACTGGGATCAGAGGTCAAGTGATGCGATCACAGGACCTCCATGGTTAATCTGGACAGCCCAGGGTCCTCTGATCACCCCAGAAGCTGTCCTTATTCACTTCCTGTGGATGCCTGTCGAGTGCCGGTATCCACAGTGATCACTTCCCTCATGTACTGAAGTGCTGCAGCTCATCAATACATAGGACAAGCGATTGCAATGTGCAGCAATGAAACCCTCTAGGGGCTGGTGTAAAATTAAGAAAAAATGTAAAAAAAAATGTTTTTAAAAATATGAAACAAACCCCCACAAAAGTTCAAATCACACCCCTTCTGCCCCATTTAAAATAAAACTATTAACTGAGAAAAAAATTACAGATATTTGGTGTTGCCCGTTCAGAAATGCCCGATCTATCAAAATAAAAAATCTATTAATCAGATCTGTAAACTGTGCAACGAAAAAAAAGTCCAAACACCAAAATGACAGTTTTTTGGTCACTGCAACATTGTAATAAATTGCAATAACGGGAGATCAAAACAACGTATCTATGGTATCATTAGAAACTTCAGCTCAAGCTGCAAAAAATAAGCTGACACACAGCTCCAGATGCCAAAAAATGAGAACGCTACGGGTCGTGGAAAATGGCGCAAAAATGTAATTCTATTTCTTTAAAAAATTCTGAATTTTTTGTCACCATTTAGATAAAATTAAAAGTATACATGTTTGGTATCTACAAACTCGTACCAACCCGAGGCATCCAACCGACACGTCAGTTTTACCAAATACTAAACATGGTGAATTAAAAAAACAAATGTGTAATTGCACTTTTTTGCAATTTCACAGCACTTGAATTTTTTTCCCATTTTCCTGTACACTGTATGGTAAAGCCTCATATGTCTATAGTGACAGAAAAATAAAAAAGTTATGGCTCTTGGAAGAAGGGGAGGGAAAAAAGCAAAAATGGAAAATCGAACTGGGTGAAGGGGTTAATATGCAGATGGATAATGAGGGCATAAAAACAAATGATACAGACTTGAGTTTAAAACTTCAAACCCCTAATATTTTCTTCCAACATCTTGGGTGCCAATTCTAGTTAAGGATCAAACGGACATCAGTTTTTCTCAATTGGAATTGTACTTAGAATAATCTACAGAGATGGTCACATGTCCGCATTTTTTTGCAAACCAAGTGATCCACAACATAACAGAAGGACATGGCGGTGGAGGACCAGCAATAGACGTTCTGACAGCAGCATAAACATATAGATAAAATGATGGACAGGGCGTACTTGCCTGCATGACCATGATGAGCCAACTGTGCTGTAGACAGCAAAACAGTGTAGAAGACAACAGACAGGCAGGCCGATCTAATCATTGGCATCAGAAATGAGGGAATCAATGTAACCACTGATCCAAGGGGATGCAGTGAATCTGATCCACTATGATTTGACAAAACAGCTGACCATGCTGAATACTCTTTTTGACATTACACTGGAGGCTGGACATGAAAGTACTTTCATCCCAAACTAGTTATATTGGGACGAAGTGTCTCAGGATCCACGCTGCTGAATGAATGAAATCTGAAACTGGAACACTGGTTTCAACGGGTGTTCTTTATTCCTATGCCTTTCGAAGTGTTACCGCGACAAAAAACTCAACCCAAACTAGGCCTTTTTTTTGCCAATGGTTCGATCTGCTAAGGAATTAAGGCTCAGGGTATTTGACTAAAAAAGGATGCAGTGTAGATATGTTCAATATGCCCTGAACTGTTCAGCCACAGCATTTCTGTTTGGTGAAGTGCAACAGGTTAGGAAAGCGGTAGATTAAACAAAAAGTTCAAGCAGGTGGCGATATTGAAAATGAAATGGTGCTTTGACTATTCAGCATTTGCAAAGCCGAGAGAATTTGCTTTAAGATGTAAACTGAGGAGTAGTACTCAACGTCAAGCAGCAGCTGCAAAAGCAAACAAAATTTTAGGGAGTATAATAAGACAGAGAAAATCCTGTGATTCCAATGTATTCTTACTCCACCTGAATAACTGTTAAGCTCACAAGTAGAATATTGGATCCAGTTTAAGGCTTCACATTTTAAATAGCATATTCAGAAGTTAAGGTACGTTCAAAGACGGCAATTACATTATTACAAGGGATGGAAAGCCTCTGATATGTTTAAAGGTTGGAAAAATTTGGCTTGTTTAGCTTAGAAAAGAAATCCTCAAGGAGATCTCGTTTAAATGCATTAATATATGTGTTGTCAATACAAAGGACTAGCACATGACGTATTCCTTTCAAAGTCCAGATCAGGTATTCAAAGGGGGACAGTGCTGATCTGATCTGCGCTGCTCATGCGATGAAGAGAACGACAGTGTCAGGTAACGATGGCTTTATTCCATCCGACGTGTTTCAGAGCGAGAGCTCTGCTCCTTCATCAGGGAACCAACATTTATGTCAGAAACGCGTTGGAATGGAATAAAGCCATCATTACCTGACACTGTCGATCTCTTCATCCCATTTGCAGCGCAGATCAGATAAGCACTCTCCCCCTTTGGATACATTTTCTATTGCCACTGTGTACACGTGGAGTGCGGATCCTGCGGCAGTCATACCATACGCTTACACCGGTTGTGTGTCACATGACCGTTCCAGGTGAGCAGATACATTTGTTTCCTACACAAAAATATTTTGAAACATAAGACCCTTTTTCGCTTTCTTTACATTCTATAGTTTGCCTAAAGACAAGATCAGGGGGCACTCACAGTGAGTGGAAGAAAGGTGATTCCTGCAGCTACATAGGAAAGGCATCTTTACTGTTAGAGCAGTGAAACTATGGAATGTTCAACCACAAGAGGTAGTTATTAGTGATGGGCGAGTCCTAAATTACTCGGAATCGCTTGACTCTAGCGAGTCCGAGCCCGGGACTCGCTACTTGTTGCGAGTCTAGCGAGTCCAATGTTAATGAATGGGGAAGCAAGTAATAGCGAGTAGTGTGCGATTTACAAATTGCAGATGTGTCTCGGAAGCTTCAGGCTCTATCTGCTAGGACTCGTTACTCTGCGAGTTTCCCAGCGTTTACTCGCACAGTAAGCAGCCCAATGCAAATCAATGGCAATCCTAGTTTTGTCAGAGACTCTGACAAAACTAGGATTGCCATTGACTTGCATTGGACTCGCTACTGTGCCAGTGATAGCAGGGAAACTCGCAGAGTAAGAGCTGTCTGCTCTGTGCAGCTCCAGGGTCCTAGAGCCCGCCTGCTGCCTGATGTAGCAGAGCTGAGATTGTTCTCAGTCTGCTCATTCCCTGTGCATAGACATCTATATCTATGCACAGGGGATGTAGCAGAGAGGACATCGCGTTTTGGACTACATCGGATGGAAGAGGACTTTTTTAATTAAAGATGGAGTCCCTAATGGCTTTTTTTTTTACGTCTAATAAAAAATTTTCTCTGTGTTGTGTTTTTTTTAACCCATTATTGGAGATTCTTAGTGGCCGGGTCAAACCTGGCCTGACATTAAGAATCTCGGGCTTAATACCAGCTTGTATAACAAAGCTGGTATTAACCCCTTTATTACCTAGCGTGCCACCGCCACCAGGGCCGCTGGAAGAGCGGGGTTCAGCGCCAGAGGATGGCGCTTCAATGAACGCGCCATCTTCTGGGGCGGCTGCGGGCTGCAATTTGCAGCGGGGGTTGCCCAGAAAGCTTGGGCCTCCCTGCGGATTCCAGCCCCCAGCTGCTTAGCTGTACCTGGCTAGACATAGAAATTGCGCGGAGCCCCACGCATTGTTTTTTTATTATTTCATGAAATTCATGAAATAATAAAAAAAGAGGGCTCGCCTATATTCTTGTGTCCGGCCAGGTACAAATAGGCACCTGGGGGTTGGGGGCAGCCCGTCGCTGCCTGCTGGATCCGGCTGGTTCCAGAAATACGGCGAAGCCTACGTCATTTTTTTTCTGAAAAATTAATAAAACAATCCTAAAAAAGGGACTGCATCTTTATTAACCCCTCGCCCATGGTCCAGGGGTTAATAAAGATGCAGTCCCTTTTATTTACATTGTTTTATGGATTTGTCAGAAAAAAATTTCATGTGGGCTTCGCCGTATTTCTGGAACCAGCCGGATCCAGCAGGCAGCGACGGGCTGCCCCCAACCCCCAGGTGCCTATTTGTACCTGGCCAGACACAAGAATATATGGGAGCCCTTTTTTTTTATTATTTCATGAAATAATTTAAAAAAAATGCGTAGGGCTCCGCGCAATTTCTATGTCTAGCCAGGTACAGCTAAGCAGCTGGGGGCTGGAATCCGCAGCGCAGGGAGGCCCAAGCTTTCTGGGCACCCCCCGCTGCAAATTGCAGCCCGCAGCCGCCCCAGAAGATGGAGCGTTCATTGAAGCGCCATCCTCTGGCGCTGAACCCCGCTCTTCCAGCGGCCCTGGTGGCGTGGCACGCTGGGTAATGAAGGGGTTAATACCACCTTTGTTATACAAGCTGGTATTAAGCCCGGGATTCTTAATATCAGGCCAGGTTTGACCCGGCCACTAAGAATCTCCAATAAAGGGTTAAAAAAAACACCACACAGAGAAAATTTTTTATTAGAAATAAAAAAAAAAAGCCATTAGGGACTCCATCTTTAATTAAAAAAATCCTCTTCCGTCCGACATAGTCCAAAACGCGATGTCCTCTCTGCTACATCCCCTGTGCATAGATATAGATGTCTATGCACAGAGAATGAGCAGACTGAGAACAATCTCAGCTCTGCTACATCAGGCAGCAGGGGGGCTCTAGGACCCTGGAGCTGCACAGAGCAGACAGCTCTTACTCTGCGAGTTTCCCTGCTATCACTGGCACAGTAGCGAGTCCAATGCAAGACAATGGCAATCCTAGTTTTGTCAGAGTCTCTGACAAAACTAGGATTACCATTGATTTGCATTGGACTCGTTACTGTGCGAGTAAACGCTGGGAAACTCGCAGAGTACCGAGTCCTGCGAGTCCCTTACTACTCGCAGAGTAACGAGTCCTAGCGAGTAGATTCGCCCATCCCTAGTAGTTATGGCAGACACTATAACAACTTATAAAAAAGGATTTGATGTTTTTCTTTGGAGAAATGACATTGTGGGTTGTAGATAATTTAGAAACAAAACATATATAATGGTGAAGCAAGGTTGAACTTGATGGACCTAAGATATTTTTCAGCCTATATATAACTTGTAACTATGTAAGAAAGATTGAAATAAGCAGACACTTTCAATGTCACCACCTTCCTCAAGAAGGTATATTTCTTATAATTTCTTTATTTTTTTATAATTTAATCTTGCAGAATTAAATTCAGAATGTGTGCAATGCAGAGAGCATAGGTTAGGTTACCTACATGTACGGCAGCCATAATGTTCTGGGCATTGTTGCACACATCTAATATATGGATTTTAAAACCAAAGCTTAAGCTGGAAAACGTCTTGACAGTGTTTTATTTTGCATGAATGAAAAGTTGGTGTATGTGTGGCGCCCCGCAACGAGTGCGTCACAGGAGGGTATTGCAGCAATAAATGCAGCCGCAATATTGTCCGACCCAGCAGTCATATGGTTAACTGAGAGATCCAAAACCCTACATGCATCACTTAACATAGTGGGCCAATCCAAGGTCCTGGTGGGCGGAGTGTAAGGGTAGTGTAGGAGAAGTACAGACACTTAGACTAGAGAGTCTGGGAGAGTCTAGACAAGAGAGAGACACAGACTTGAACTTGGAGAGGAGCTAGGGCTCTGCACCTCGTGCTGCCCCTGGGCCATCACCGGTCAGGTGTTAGCACCTGAGGCCTCAACAACCGGGATCGGGCATCACCAACCACGGGTTCCAAAAGACCCCTGTGCCCAACTTACAGCCGGTTCACTGGTACCGAAGCTGGCAGCAGTTCACCTCTGCTACGCGAACCAGAAGCGTGGAGGAGCAGCTTTACAGGAGCACCCCACCACCAGCCACATTCCAGTCGTCTAACTAGCGGTGTACCCACCGAGGGATCCAAGGCTCCCCAGAACATCCATAACGTACATCTGGGATAGGGATTGAAGCAGCCTCCCCGTACCCGACCTGGTATTCCTGGGCGACGATAGCAGATACTTAGCTAGAATGGAGGAACACTACAGATCTCTGAGGGACACCTATCACTGCTGAGTCCATCCGGTCTACTACCCGTTAACTGTATACCATGTACTGCCTGCTGGTTACAGTAAAGACCCGTTACAGAGACTTACAGTGTCCGTGCTTCCTTATGATTGCTTCCGTCCGCACACAAGGTAACCGCAGCTGCTGCACAACATGTTGAGCAGCTCCAGCCTCCAGGGATCACCGCTCAGCCTGTGGGGAGCGTTCCATCTTGCTGCTATCCATCCCCCGGAGGTTCCGCTGCGTCGGTAACGATTACCGAACTACTCATAGGTGGCGTCACGAATAAATTAACCCCTTTAATCTGTTCCTACAAGACGTCTTCAACTTTTGATCTGCACTCAACCGGGCCCCACTACCGGCAGGCGCGGCCCACCCGTGACAAGGAGGAAAGAGCTACAGCCTGTCTAAACCGGAGTCCACGGGCCTGCGGCGAGTCAGAGAATGGTGTCACGAACAGGATACGAGCAGGCCCGTTCCCTAACCGGTATAATGTGCTTAAAAATGACTTTAATGTCTACAATTTGGACTTTGTTCGTCCCTAAAAGAACTTTCCCGCCTTTTCACCGTGGGCCAAGATGGCGCCCAAGATGGCGTTCCCGCCATAAGGATCCGCCACATGCAAGCCCAGGGGTGAGCCACCGCCCCTCTTCGTGGGAGGGCTAAAGGCAAAGGCGCCAAAACTCTTTGTCCGCCCTGATTGCTCGAATCAACCATGGGGGCGGACCCCAAAGACTTTTCCCACGCTTGGACTACAAAAGCCCAAAGGAAATGGGAGTGTCAGACAGACCGTTCTTCACCAGCTCTTCACCAGTACAGCTACCGGGTAGAGACGGGTGTGGTTCCTCCAAGAAACATGGCCAGCTTAAGACTGAGAGACCTGATGCAAGAAGTGGAAGCCGAGGCCAGAGCAGCAATAGGCCATCCGGGTCCGGGTCCTGTCCTCAATATCAACGGCAGCCCCGACTTCTGGCAAGAAGCTCTGCAAGACCTCCGGGTACGGCTCCTAGAAACCGTAGAGTGGACAATCCGCAGTTGGAGTGCAAGCTTGGGCAGCAGACTACATCGTGCGATGCAGCAGAGTCGCTCGGGTGCAACCACTCCAGGGCCGGACGACATCTCAAGTTTCAGCACCGCCTCGCCCACGCCGACCACTTGTCCAGCCTCGTCTCCAGAACCAATAGACTGTGTCATTCCGGTAGAGACCACCGCTTATCCCGCTCCAAACCTGGAACTGCGACCGTGTTTGAGCCGGAGCATGCAACTCGCTCCACAGAAGAACCGAACACTTACCTGGTTCCACTTGCGGAACCCGCGACTAGTTTCATCACTGCCGAAACTGTCGCCTGTTTCTCCCCTGATCCGGAAGCCTCCTCTGCAATTACCAAAGCCTACCTGGTGACCGGGATTGAAACACCACTTCCTGCTGCTACAGAAGAAGAGGCAGGCAGCCTGGAAGCCCTGCAGGACATCCTCGAGGAGAACTTTGCAGCACAGCCACCCATCGACCCAGAGGATTCCATTCCATCATCTCCGTTAGCCGAGCAGCCCGACGTGGTCATCGAGGGAGAGATCGAGGATGATAACGACGAGACCTACAGCCCAGCTGAGGACCTCTACACCGGGTTCGCCTGGGGAGACACCAAGGATCCTTCTGCCGGGCGATCTGCTCGGGTACGCTGGTCGGGTGCCGCCGCAGCAACATCTTCTCCGGTTCCGTTCAACCGGGCTCCGCTCCAGACTGCCCACCAGCCTCAAGCCGTTCAACAACCATCACGCCGTAGTGACTTTATCCACACGCCGCATCACTCCGACGAAGAGGTACGTCGCATCCGAAGGGAGGAGTGGCACGCTCGGCTGCGCGCCAATATGCATGCCCGCGCTGAAGCCCGCCGCCAACCTCCATTGCCTGATGAGTTCCGTAAAACCGGACGGGTGAGCACCTTTAACTTATCCACCGGGTGGGGATTCGTAAGGGAGGAGGGTGTGAGTACTGAAGTGTTTGTAGGGCGCCGTGATGTGGAATTGCACCTACCGCGAGGGCATCCTAACCGAGACTTATATAGAGGGGACATTGTAACCTATGAGCGATATGTATGCTGTGACGGGTGGTTCGCTATACGAGTCCGGAACCCTGCCCTCCACAAGTGACTTTGTTGTTTGAACTTTTTGCCAAGAGACTTCTTCCTGTTTGCAAATAACACTGCGACTTGGCGGCTACAGCCTGAACTTTTGCCTAAGGACAGCCGACCGCCCGCCGGGTCCGCGCAATGTGTTAACCTGTTTACTTTACTTTCCTCACTTTTATGCAAAATAATGACTTGTCTTTAATAAAAGTGTTTATTACCTGTTATAATAAAATATAAAAACCTCTGTAATGTGGGTAGTATGACGCTTGGGGACAAGCGAATTTAACCAAGGGGGAGTGTGGCGCCCCGCAACGAGTGCGTCATAGGAGGGTATTGCAGCCATAAATGCAGCCGCAATATTCTCCGACCAGCAGTCATATGGTTAACTCCAAAACCCTACATGCATCACTTAACATAGAGGGCCAATCCAAGGTCGGCGGAGTGTAAGAGTAGTGTAGGAGAAGTACAGACACTTAGACTAGAGAGTCTGGGAGAGTATAGACAAGAGAGAGACACAGACCTGAACTTGGAGAGGAGCAGGGGCTCTGCACCTCGTGCAGCCCCTGGGCCGTCACCGGTCGGGTGTTAGCACCTGAGGCCTCAACAACCGGGATCGGGCATCACCAACCACGGGTTCCAAAAGACCCCCGTGCCCAACTTACAGCCGGTTCACTGGTACCGAAGCTGGAAGCAGTTCACCTCTGCTACGCGAACCAGAAGCGTGGAGGAGCAGCTTTACAGGAGCACCCAACCACCAGCCACATTCCAGTCGTCTAACCAGCGGTGTACCCACCGAGGGACCCAAGGCTCCCCAGAACATCCATAACGTACATCTTGGATAGGGATTGAAGAAGCCTCCCCGTACCCGACCTGGTATTCCTGGGCGACGATGGCAGATACTTAGCGAGAATGCCCACTACCGGCAGGCGCGGCCCACCCGTGACAAGGAGGAAAGAGCTACAGCCTGTCTAAACCGGAGTCCACGGGCCTGCGGCGAGTCATATGGAAACAATATTATGTCCTTTTCTTTTTGGGTTAGGATCATGTCTGTCGAGTAGGATGATTAGAGAGCAAGGATTGCATAAGAGCAGCATTAGAGAGCAAGGATTGGCCGCCCCTGTTTGCAAGAAACAATGGGCATCTGGGTATCTTTCAGTGAGGTTGAGTGCATGCCGTCATTTGGAGAAAGGCAGTTGTGACAGTAACTGTACCAGCATAAGAGTTTAGTTGACAGATAAGGCGGTGGCTGGGAGTGTACCCCTGTTTCCTCAAGACAAATTTAGGGTTGGCTATCAGGTGGTGTGGCATGGAGGAAGAGGAGTACTTGGAGAAATACAAACAGTAGTGATGAATGACAAAGATGCTTACGACACCGACCAAGTGGTACTTTAAGTTGCAACCTGACTGACAGAAAGACGAGTGTATAGAGAAGGGTTTTAACTTGAGTATTGCTTTGATTGCTGTCCACCTTGATTTTACTAAATGAGCAAGAGATGTCACTTCAGATGCTTATGCCATAGTTACTAGCTTATATGAGACAGGAGGTCCACAGCTAACTTTTCTCCTTGAATACCTGCAAACTGCTAAAGAATTGTGTGGCAAAAATAAGCAAATTACCGTATATACTCGTGTATAAGCCGAGTTTTTCAGCCCAAAATTTGGGCTGAAAAGTCCCCCCTCGGCTTATACACGGGTCTATACGGTAGACCCGTGTGGTGGGGGCTGTGTGGTGGGGGCTGTGGAGGCTGGAGGAGGCGGGGGGGGGCTGCTGTATGAGCGGCCCCGTCACGTGGGGCCGCTCATTATATATGCACTGCTTCCCCCTGTCAATCAGCGCAGGGGGAAGCAGTGCATATGGCCCCCCCCAAAAGCTGGCACTGTCCCCCCTTGTAAGGGCCCCCCCCGGTGCTTATACATTACCCTCCCGGTGTTCTGATCGGCGCCGCTCCTCGTGCTGCGTCGCCGTCTTCATCCTCCCGTCCGCGCTCGCTGCATCCATCCGGGTTCTCCGGCGGTCGCAGCGATATGACGTCATCGCGCGACCGCCGGAGATCCTGGATGCAGCCAGCGCGGGAGGATGAAGACGGCGACGCAGCACGAGGAGCGGCGCCGATCAGAACACCGGGAGGGTAATGTATAAGTAGCGGGAGGGGGAGGCCTTACAAGGGGGGACAGTGCCAGCTTTTGGGGGCTGTTGGTACCCCCAGGGGGCTGCTGGGTACCCCCTGGGGGCTGTTGGTCCCCCCTGGGGGCTGTTGGTACCCCCAGGGGGCTGTTGGTACCCCCAGGGGGCTGCTGGGTACCCCCTGGGGGCTTTTGGTACCCCCTGGGGGCTGTTGGTACCCCCAGGGGGCTGCTGGTACCCCCAGGGGGCTGCTGGGTACCCCCTGGGGGCTGTTGGTCCCCCCTGGGGGCTGTTGGTACCCCCTGGGGGCTGTTGGTACCCCCAGGGGGCTGCTGGTACCTCCAGGGGGCTGCTGGTACCCCCAGGGGGCTGCTGGGTACCCCCTGGGGGCTGTTGGTCCCCCCTGGGGGCTGTTGGTACCCCCAGGGGGCTGTTGGTACCCCCAGGGGGCTGCTGGGTACCCCCTGGGGGCTTTTGGTACCCCCTGGGGGCTGTTGGTCCCCCTGGGGGCTGTTGGTACCCCCAGGGGGCTGTTGGTACCCCCTGGGGGCTGTTGGTCCCCCCTGGGGGCTGTTGGTACCCCCTGGGGGCTGTTGGTACCCCCAGGGGGCTGTTGGTACCCCCAGGGGGCTGTTGGTACCCCAGGGGGCTGCTGGGTACCCCTGGGGGCTGCTATATGTACCCCTGGGGGCCTGCTGTATACCACTGGGGCTGCTGTATACTACCACTGGGGCTGCTGGGGCTCCTGTATACTACCACTGGGGCTGCTGGGGCTCCTGTATACTACCACTGGGGCTGCTGTATACTACCACTGGGGCTGCTGGGGCTCCTGTATACTACCACTGGGGCTGCTGGGGCTCCTGTATACTACCACTGGGGCTGCTGGGGCTCCTGTATACTACCACTGGGGCTGCTGGGGCTCCTGTATACTACCACTGGGGCTGCTGGGGCTCCTGTATACTACCACTGGGGCTGCTGTATACTACCACTGGGGCTGCTGGGGCTCCTGTATACTACCACTGGGGCTGCTGGGGAATCTGTATACTACCACTGGGGCTGCTGGGGCTCCTGTATACTACCACTGGGGCTGCTGGGGAATCTGTATACTACCACTGGGGCTGCTGGGGAATCTGTATACTACCACTGGGGCTGCTGTATACTACCACTGGGGGGCCTGTATACCACACTGCTGGGGGCTGTATAACTGTGCTGGGGTCCACCCTCGGCTTATACACGAGTCAATAGGTTTTTCCAGATTTTTGGGGCAAAAGTAGGGGGGTCGGCTTATACACGGGTCGGCTTATACACGAGTATATACGGTAACTCTTGCACACCACATGCTCGCATGAATGACTCGCCACCACTATGATCAAAGCTTTTAGCCACTGTTGAGCCTCCTCCAACAACAGCACAAGTGGCATCACCTGCTCCCGAGCAGACTGCAGAAGAAGCAGATATTGCATAAGATGCTCATTTAGCCACTTGTCATCTCCACTGTGTATCGATGGGGCCAACAACCTTTTTCTAGGATGACATCACCTTGTCAGTACTCTTTCAGGCTCACAGGTATTCACCACAGAATAATAACGATGCTCATTATTCCTGACTTGGCTAACAGTTACCTGTGTGTAGAAAATGTCATGAGCTCTTTGCCCCTTTTCTTGAGTCCCTTCTCTAGATATGTTCTGGTTCAAGGTGATAGGGCAAGTGTCGCTACCACCTTGGCTCACAGAGCCAGCAATAGAGTCATGTAGTGACTCAGTCCTCTACTTCACAATCCCATGTCATCTGAGTACAAATGCTGACTGTTGATTAACTGGAAGTTGATCTGGTGAAGTATCTTCCTTATTCCTCAGGGTGCTGTGGCTTAAGGGATAAGATGCAGAATAGATGTCATTGATAGAATTAATTTTTTTCTATTTAAAACATTAAGTGTTAAGGCGGAGGGGGAGGTGGACTGAGATCTCTGACTCAAGATGATGGTGTTGTTGTTTGAGGTGACATCCTTTTTGTTCTGAGATGATTTTTGTGACTTACATTTCAATCTGTCCTACACGTCCTCAAAACTAATATTCTTGTCAGGGTCAATGGAAGCCAAGTGTGACCAGTGTTTAGCACCTCTGTTGTTGGAACGGCTTTGTCACCAGAATCGGTGATTCTGTTGTTGCAGCTCTCACCTTTTTACTATGGTATTGGGGATATTTTTTCTCTTTTCAATTTGTGGTTTACCATACATGTTGGACACAAGTATAATGGCCACTTTACACGTCCCAACATCGTTTCGATATTGGATACAACGGCACGGGAGCACACACTTTTTTGGATGAAATGCAAGATCGCATAGGAGCTGTCACACAGGGAGATATCGGCAGGCAACACAACTGCGATGTCTACGCCCCCTTGGACGAGCGAACCAGGGAACGACCATTTAACATGGGAGAGAATAGGGGAAGTTGTGCTCCAAGTTGGTGTTGCGCTGTCACACAGCCCGATCCGGCCAGATCGTCCATCCAATATTGGGCAGTTGGAGAGCCTGCTCATTTCTCCCCCGATATCGTTTTGGCATTGTTCCTGCATCGAATTGGTCATTTACACCATACAACGCACGAACGATATCAGCGCCAACGCACGAACTACGTGACTTTTTATCGAAGTTGGACAATGATATCGCTCCGTGTAAAGTGGCCATAAAAGTTTACAAAAACTCTTTACCACACTTGTCTTCATTTGTATTGCAAAGGCCAAGGCGAGGCTGATACCTGAGCTCCGGGTGGATTAGCAGAGAACATTTGGGTGAGCTGGAACTTTTACCTATACTCACTTATCTAACCCTAGAGATATGTTAGCAAAAATTAATATAATAGAAAGATACTCTGTGAAGCAAAAAGGCTAATTCAAAAGCCTTCTCCTGATATCAGTGTTGCATGTGCATGTCCAATCTGACAACTTAAACAGAACTGCACACTTCAAAACATATACCTATTTGGTGTCTTCACACTCATAAAAGTCTGATTTATCAAAATCTGAAATTATTTAAAATCGTAATGAAAAAAAATGAAACACCCAAATTACTATATTTTTGTTAACACAATTAGAGAAAATGCAATAAAAAGAGATCAAAATATAGTATGTGCTCTAAAATGTTATCAATAAAATTTTCAGGTGACCATGCAAAAACAAGCATTTTGATATACTGTATATACTCGTGTATAAGCCGAGTTTTTCAGCACAAAAAATGTGCTGAAAAGTCCCCCCCTAGGCTTATACACGAGTCATATACAGTATACAGGCCCCCTCTGTAGTGGTATACAGTAGCCCCAGCGGTATACAGCCTCCCCCCCCCCCGTGGTATACAGGGCTCCCCCCTTGCTGCCGCACACCTGTAAAGTAATAGATCATTATACTTATCCCTGTTGCTGCTCTGACACAGCGCTCCTCCGGGTCTTCATGCTTCCTCCTCTGGCACACAGGCAATGACGTCATTGTCTGTGTGCCGGAGGAGGAAGCATGAAGACCCGGAGGAGCGTGGTGTCAGAGAGCTGCGGCGACAGGGATAAGTATAATGATCTATTACTTTACAGGTGTGCGGCAGCAAGGGGGGGGCCCTGTATACCATGGGGGGGGGGCTGTATACCGCTGGGGCTACTGTATACCACTGGGGCTGCTGTATACCACTGGGGCTGCTGTATACCACTTGGGCCTGTATACCACTGGGGCTGCTGCATATACTGCTGGGGCCTGTATACCACTGGGGCCTGTATACCACTGGGGCTGCTGTATATACTGCTGGGGCCTGTATATACCACTGGGAAGGCTGCTGTAATACTGCTGGGGCCTGTATATACCACTGGGGAGGCTGCGGTATACTACCACTGGGGAGGCTGCTGTATACTACCACTGGGGAGGCCTGTATACCACTGGGGGGGCCTCTATACCACACTGCTGGGGGCTGTATACCTGTGCTGGGGTCCACCCTCGGCTTATACACGAGTCAATAGGTTTTCCCAGGTTTTGGGGGCAAAAGTAGGGGGGTCGGCTTATACACGGGTTGGCTTATACACGAGTATATACAGTAATAATATATCTGCTTGGAAAATAAAGTCATAAATAGTTTTTTTTTTGTCCTTGCAAAGTTCAGAATGTTCTTAAACAACCAAAAAGTTAGAAAAAATCTTTACGTTTGATGTTGCCATAAATCATGTTACTAGGTCATTTTTACTGTGCAACCATTGATGTAAAATTGAAATGTTAGGCTGGTTTCACACTGCAGTTTTTTCCCTGTTCAGGTTCGATCAGGTTTGTGTGCCAAAACCAGGACAGGAACCTGCCGAGAAAAACTATAATTAAAAGATTGACACCTGTTCTGAGTTTTGGAGACACTCCTGGTTTTGACACCCAAACTTAATCGAACCTGATCAGGAAAAAGCTGAAGTGTGAAACCAGCCTAAAAAGCAATGGTGGAATTGTGTTTGTTCACCATGTTATCATACTTGGAATTTGTTTCCTCCATTTTACAGTTCATTGTATAATAAAGTAAATGGTGTCATTCAAAATCCAGCAAAGAAAACAAACTCTCATTTGTGTAAGGCTATGGGCCTTTTCACATCTGCATTTTTTTTCCGTTTGGGTTGCAATGCATATTTGACAGGATGTGTGCCAAAACACATTCAAAACGCACCCATTGATTTCAATGGAAAACGCAATGAAAACGCAAGTAAAAACACATGTCATTTTCAGAAAATGCAAAATGCATGTCCTGCAATGTTTTGGGCTGTGTTTGCAAAAAATGCATGTGTTTTACGTTTTTGGAAAATTAAATACGTTTTTACTTGCGTTTTCATTGCGTTTTCATTGAAATCAATGGGTACGTTTTTGCATGCGTTTTTTTGCATTTTTATGTGGTTTTGCACTGCAAAAAAACACATCGGAACATAAACACAACCCCCCTTAGATGTGAACTGGGCCTATGTGCTGATGCTACTTTTTGGGTTAAGAAATTTTCTGCATCAGAAACACTGTTAAACTGCATCTTTTGGCAGAAAAGTTCACCACAAAACTCATGTGTTTTTTATGCATTTCTTGGTCATGAGTTTTTTCACTATTGCCAATGTCTAAGGGTGTGTGCACACGATCCGGAATAGCAGCTTTTTTGACGCAGCATCTTTCTGCAGTACCAGCACAGTGGATGGCATTTTTTGAAATTCCATGCTCACTGAGCTTCTCCCCTCTGCAACATTATTTCAGCTGTGGTGAGTGTTGCCGCACTTCCACATCTACGCAGCATGTTATTTTATTGCTGCAGAGTAGGAAGTGATCTCCAGCAGGTGAATGCAGGGAAAAGCCTCCTGCACAGAATGCAGATCTTGGGCACAGGGCGGCTGCACTCACCCTGTTTTCACCGGTGGCTTCCCTTAGGTCCAGAGGCGCTGTACACACTGCCTTTGGATCATCTGTACATAACCTTAGGCCAGCTTCACAGCATGGTTTTGTGGTGTAAGGGTATGTGCACATCTGTCGGTTCTGCATCTTTGCAGACCGACCGGGAACCGGTGGAGACTGGCAGAAACTGAGTTTTCTGCACTCGCCAGTGTCCCTGGTTTTGTTAGCGTTTTGCTAACGATTTGCGATCGGGTTACTAGCGGCTGTACAGCGTGTTCTTGGCGATTTCCCCGGCGTGTTCCTTAGCAATTTCCAGACTGGTCTTTGCTGCACTTGTTCAGCTGGACCCGCTAGAAAAACGCTAAAAAGAAGTCGCTTGCTCTATCTTTGACAACCGGTCGGAAACCGGTGAATAAACTGAAATCGTCAAGAAGAAAAACGTTGTAATGTACACAGCGTTTTCTAAACTCCATTGACTAGCATGTTAATCCTACCGGTGGGTAGGATTAACATAAATTAACATAAAACTCAGCGGGAACCGCCGACGGAAAACGTGCAAAACCAGCCCACAAACCGACTGATGTGCACATACCTACGGCTGTGTGTGGTGTTTTGCAGGAAGTACTGGACACATCCTTACAGCTCCAGACAAACAGAACCGGAGGGTAAATATGCCCTCCGATACTGTTTTCTGTCGGAATCGGCAGTCTGCGGCTAATGCCACTGTCCAGTTCAGAAATTTCAGATTTGTGGCTAGCAGGGAGCTAGCTGCGGTTCTGAAATGTCAGCGGGGAGCTCTCTAGGTGCTGAAGTTCAGCGTCGTCCAACGCTGAACTTCAACATCCGGCATCCGGCAGCCAGATCCGAATTTGTCGGATCTGATGCGATCCGACGCCCATAGACTCCCATGTTACGGGGCGCCGAATAGCACCGGATCCGGGGGGATCCGATATTGTCAGATTTTTGTCCCTGACACAAAAATGCTGCAAGCTGCGATTTTGTGTCCGGGGCAAAAAAACTAAATGTGCAGGATCCTCCCAGACTGGACAAAACCGGATGGCAAATAGCAGCCATCCGGCCCTATCCGGCCCCATAAGGAGAGAATGGGACTAAAATCGGATCCGGGACTGTCCGGTTCACATCAGACAGCCCAAGATCCTAAAAGCCGTGGTGTGAAGCCAGTCTAAGAGTGCTGAAAAACACACCAACCAATTGATATGCTCATTCTTTTCTTCTGACCACAAACTGCACCAAACCTGCAAAGCAAAAAACGCATCATTGACACCGCCCTTCAGAACTCTCATAGACTTTGCTGGGGACATGGCTAGACATGCAGTTTTGTGACAAAAGGTGACAAAAAATGGTGAAAAAATGCACATTGCCTTAGTTAATGGAAGAAAATGATGGCTCATTGAATTAAATAGAGGAAAAACTAATTACCGTACTTATGTTTTTGGCGGTCGGCAAAAGGTTAAGAAAAGCTTAAAAGAAGAGGAAACTAGAAATCCCAATGGTATGAATTATAGAAATAATTGCTGTATGTATATTAGGATGACGGCTTATCAACAACCATTGTATTGTTGTAACTATGTTTAGAACAGGGCTGATTCCTGAGAGTGGGTAGAGCAGATGCAGACTAATTAATCAGCTGTATTGTGTTGCAGTTTGATTTGTTTTAGAGGATTTTTTTTTTATAAGGACCTGTCCCAAGGTGTCGTTCTTGCAGTTTCCCCAAGTATTTTTTTCCTACTTTAAAAAGCTGCCATACAGTTCCAGAAACAAGAGCCTTTTTATTTCATGCTCATTTTTATGCGGTCCATGCACAACACTGGTGTAAGTGTGAGCGATTATGGGGGTCTCCCCCTTAAGCCAGGCTGTTTCCTCGTATTACACAGGCTCCGCCTCCTCACGTCCCATGTGACCGGGCGCGCTGACATCAGACAGGTCCTATGTCTCCAATGTTAAGCCGTAGCCACGGCGATACAGGTCCTCGCAGCTAAGAACGAGCAGCTCCTGCCGTGCCCTCAGGGAGAGAGAAATACCAGTGGAACAAATAGCACGATCTCCTGCTGGGCGCTCAGAACAGGGCAAGGATTCCTGATCAGGTGAAAAGTCCTTAATTAAGAATAACGTGGTGACGGAGGTTATTCTTAATAAAGGACTTTTCACCTGATCAGGAATCCTTGCCCTGTTCTGAGCCCCCAGCAGGAGATCGTGCTATTTGTTCCATTTGGTCTCTTATTGACAGCTCCGTTGCCCAATCTCTGTCTAGCTTGTGCTGAGATTCTGCAGCTGCTCCTTTGTCTCGTTTAATCACTTAGCCTTTTAGTATTGCAGTTTCTCCCAGAGGATTGCCAGTCTTAGTTTCAGCTCTGAGGTGCTATGTTGGTCTCTTGAATTTGTGCTCTGGGAATTGACCTTTTGCTGCCTAACCTTGCCTGTGTTAGACCATCCTTTTGACTTGTCCCTCTGTTCTGATCCACTCCTCTTCAGGTAACTGATCTCGGACCATGATTTTACTACACTTCTGTTGTATGTCCCCGGTCTTGACATGACCTCCTGGTATCTGACCTGAATGTTTGACTATTCTACTTCCTCTTGTCTGTGTGATGACTAGTGTCACAATATCAAGAAGAAGCTGGGACTTGAGTACTTCTCTTTTCCTCCATATCCTTCCAATTTATCCTTTTTATGATTTGTTACATACTGAATGGCTCTTTATTTTCTAGACAAAAAAACAAACAAATTATTTTCTTTGAACAATGATTACTTACAATATAATGCAAATGTATGTTTTAGACTAATAAAAGATGCAATTCATCTCTTCTAAAATTATACAATACCAATAACTACTAGCTTAATAGACTGATGGTGAATTATACTTGTTAAACATCTCCCCTTTCTGACATGCAGCGAGCTCTTACATCAGCCACAAAGTCTCAAAAAAATCATTCAAATGAACACAATAGGCAACAACCCAAAAAGAATACAACACTTCTGCTCTTGAGAAAAACAACTACATTTTGCGGAAAATACTTTACTCCCACTGCAACGATAATAACAATTTTAATAATAACTGATTTTCACATTTCTAAACAGAATGTAAGGACATGAGAGGATAGAGCACCATTTTTGCAATTTAAAGCAAACAAGCTCTATTAACCTGTAGATATGGGGTTAATCTGCAGGTTAATAGCACTCTGACACCATGGTGCCTCCACCATGAGAGCGACGCTGCTGGGTAAAAATTATCTTTATTCCCCTTGGCAGCCTTGGGCTTTCAGTCATAGTGGAGGAGCCAACACGTTTTCAGTCACTTCCCTGTGTATAGTGAGTGGTGGCTCTAACTACGCACTAACAGCCAGCTTTGTACTGATGTAATGCAATGCCGGCTGTCAGTCAGTGCTGGGTGTGGTTACTAGAGAAGAGCAAACACCACAGCCTTTCAATGTGGAGTGTTCATCGAATAAGTCGACGAACATTCAACAAATTTTCCGAACAAGTTTGAAATCAATGGCACGCAACTTTCAAGGAATAGGAAACCCCTTCAAAGGTGTCCGAAAGCTGGCAAACATACACAGGTCATCTTACCATATCTCTGCTGCCTTCTTATGCCAGCCCCTCCACTTCCGCATCTGAGCAGTTGGGGAGTGACATGCTCAGTCAGCTAATGTGGTTACCATAGCAATTGTGTCACGTGATAGTGTCAGCTGATCTGGTCACCTGTCTTGATTACTTTGGTGACCAAATCAGCTTCCCTGCACATCTAACACTGCCAGCTCTGCTCCAGTTTTGGAGTGACTCATTGAGGTCATCGGACAGGGAACAATCGTGACCGCTAATCATAGTGGGTACCATTGTAACCTGAATGGTGACTTCAGGTGACCTCAGTGAGTCACTGCTTATGTACAGAGCTCGCAGCTCATTCATTCAGTCATTGGAGGCTATGGTGACAGAACGCTGTATTTTTCACCATAGCCTCCAATGAAGAAGACATCACAGAGGATCATGGAGGATATAAGGGAGTAATAAATATGGGGTCACTAAGTGTCTTTGTATTTTTATTTTAAATAAAATTGTTTTTCTCTGTGTTGTGTCTTTTTTAATAATTTATTTGAGATTCTTAATGGCCGGCTCTAACATGGCCTGACATTAAGAATCTCAAGGCTTGATACCAGCTGAAAATACAAACCTGGTATTAACCCCTTATTACCCAGTGTGCCACCCCCCACTAGGGCTGCTGGAAAAGCCTGGTAAAGCACCTGGAAATGGCGCTTCTTATGAATGTGAATTTTCAAAGGTGGCTGCAGGCTGCTATTCTATAGCGTGTGGGGGTCCAATAATGAAGGCCCCTGCCCTGCTGAGAATACCAGCTCTCAGCTGCCTAGTTTTACCTTGGCTGACAATTAAAAATAGGGCAAGCTAATAAATTTTTATTGCAAGCCAATGTAGAATTTTGCAACTGAGGTTGGCAGCTCGCAGCCATCCACTTTATCTGTGCTGAGACTGAAAAATATTGTTAAGCGTCACACTTTTTTCAATTATTTATTTATTTAACACACTATGATGGTAGGTGAGCCTCTGTGATTTCCTGTTGCAATCAAACTGCATTTCCTCAATCTAGACGGTGATTATGCTCTGTTGCCATACACATTAGTGTATGGCAACCAACCTGCCGTTATAGTGTGTTAAATAAATAATTAAAAAAAAAAATTGTGTGTGTCTTCACAGTATTTTTTAGTCCAGCTTAGTAAAAGTGGACAGCTGCAAGCTGCCACCCTCAGCTGCCTAATTTTACCTTGTCTGTCATTCCATCCTATTTTTAATTGCCAGCCAAGGTAAAACTAGGCAGTTAAGGGCTGGCATTCTTAGTGGGGTGAGTGCCAATGGTTTTAGGCCCCCATGATAAAGAATAGCGGCCCATAGCCGTCCCTGATAATGGAGCATTCAACAAAGCACCATTTCCAGGCGATTTACCTGGCTCGTCCAGTGGCCCTGGTGAAGGGGTGGCATGATAATAATAAGGTGTTAATATCAGCTTTGTATTTTCATCAGGTATTAAGCCCTGAGATTCTTAATGTCAGGCCAAGATAGAACAAGCCATTAAGAATCTCAAATAAATGGTTAAAAAAGACACCACACCGAGAAAAATCATTTTATTAAAAATAAAACCAGAGAGACACTTAGTGACTCCATTTTTATTACTCCCTCCCTACCCTTGTACCTTTCCACGATCCTAGTCTTCTGTCTTCCTTGACACATGCAGCTATGCTACATTAGAGACCACGGGGAGGAAAAACACGTTTGTTCACTCCCCACGGTCTCTGATCACTGAATGACAGTACTGAGATCAGCAATACAGTAAGCGGTGAGGTCACTGTTGCCGTAGTAACTGCTATTAGCAATCGTGGCAACAGTTACCTCACCACTATTAGCAGTAACAATGGCAATGGTGAACTCACTACTTATTATACCACAGGTCTCAGTGCTGTCATATAGTATGACAGCTGAATGACAGTTCTGAGACCTGCAGTAAAATAAGTGATGAAGTCACTGTTGCATAATAACTGCTAATAGTGTTAAGGTCACCATTGCCACCATTGCTAATAGCGGTTACTATGGCAACAGGGACCTCACAGCTTATTATACCGCAAGTCTCAGTACTGTCATTAAGCTGTCAACCAAGCATAATCATTGTCCAGATTGAGGAAATGCAGTCTGATTGCAACTAGTAATCACAGACGCTCATGTAGTGTATGGCAACCAACCTACCATCATAGTGTTTTAAATAAATAAATAATTTGAAAAATGCATGGGGCTTTGCAGTATTTTTCAGTCTCAGCACAGATAAAGTGGACAACTGTGAGCTGCCACCCTCAGCTGCCTTATTTTACCTTGGCTGGAGAAAAAATGTGAAGGGCTTCATCCTATTTTTAATTGCCAGCCAAGGTAAAACTAGGCAGCTGAGTGCTGGTATTCTCAGTGAGGTGAGGGTCTTTATTACTGCCCCCCCACGCTATAGAATAGCAGCATGCAACCACCCGTGAAAATGGCACCCACGAAAATAGCGCATTCATAAGAAGGCTCTTCCAGCGGCCTTGGTGGGGGGTGGCACTCTGGGTAATCAGGGTTTAATACCAGTTTTCTATTTTCAGCTAGTATTAAGACATGAGATTCCTAATGTCAGGCCAAGTCAGATCCGGCCATTAATAATCTAAAAAAAATGGTTTAAAAAGACACTACGCATTGAAAAATCATTTTATTCAAAATAAAACACAGAAACACTTAGTGACCCCATCTTTTTTTATTCCCTCATACCCTCCACGATCCTCTGCGATGTCACCATAGCCTCCAGTGACTGAATGAATGAGCTGTGAGCTCAGTCCATAAGCGAATCACTGCACAACTGGAGCAAAGCTGGCGGTGATTGACGTGCAGAGAAGCTGATCTGATCACCATAGTAATCAAGTCAGGTGACCAAATCAGCTGACACTATCTGGTCACAAGACGCGATTGTTATGGTGATAAGATCAGCTGACCACACACGTCACTCTTCACCAGCACAGATGCAGAAGTGAGAGGGACGCAGTCAGCTGATCTGGTCCACCATAACAATCTCGTCACGTAAGATGATCTGTGTTTGGATGTCTGTGTGTGTAGGATAATGTAGAACACAAGCATTAGTGCATTTGCACAAATGCTTATGTCCTATGTTAAGCTATACACATATCTAAAGCATTACCGAACATTGACCAAATTTCCCGACTTTTCAGCAGATTCGAAGTGACGAATAAAATCAGCCAGGTTCTTACCAAATTTGATATTGATGAACATGTTCGACTAAAATTCGCTTATCATTAGTGGTCACAGCTGCCACCTACTATGTATAGCAATGACTGAAACATCTCTGGCCACATATATATGATTGATATCCTGAGGTTTCCAAGAGGAATAAAGATTTGCATCTAAGTGCAGAGGCCACCCAGTGTAAAAATGCTATTGACCTGCAAATTAAACCCCAAACCTGCAGGTTAAGAGCATTTATAGATGGCAGGTTCCCTTTAAAAATATCAAGGTAATGGTTAGTTTGCCCACAGTCAGCTGAGAGAAAATAAAATAAAAATGTGGGCTGTTACATGAAGCAATCAATGTCATCAGTTATTATTATTACTATTTATAGCACACCATTGATTCCATGGTGCTGTACATGAGAAGGGTTTACATACAAGCAAGTTAAAAATACAATGAACAAACTAACAGTGCCAGACTGGTACAAAGGGGAGAGAGGACCCTGCCCTTGCAGGTTTACATTCTAGAGGGCAATGGGAAGAGAGACAATGGGTTGGGTCTGCTCTGGTGGTGGTGGAACGCTGGGTCTGATGGTGGTGGAGCGCCAAGTCCAGTGGCAGTGTGGAGCACCACGTCCAGTGGGGGTGGCGCGCCAGGTCCAGTGGTGGTGGAACGCCAGGTCCAGTGGTGGTGAGGTGGCACTGTGGTCATTGCAGTCTGTAGTCTGTTCTGAAGAGATGACTTTTCAGGTTCCACTTGAAGGTTCCAAGTGTTTGGGTCAGTCGGATGTTTTGGGGTGCAGAATTCCAGAGAATGAGGGATGCTCAGGTGAAGTCTTGCAGGCGGTTAGATGAGGAACGTACAAGTGTGGAGGAAAAAAGGAGGTCTTGGGAGGATCAAAGATTACGAGTTGGATGATATCGGGAGATTAGTTCAGAGATATATGGGGGGACAGATTGTGGATGGCTTTGTAAGTAAATGTTAGTAGTTTGAATTAGATACGCTGGTGATTTGGGAGCCAGTGGAGGGATTTGCAGAGGGATGAAGTGGAGGAATAGTGAGGAGAGAGGTGGACTAGTCAGGCAGCAGAGGGTTAGCAGGGAGGCCACAGCGGAAGAGGTTGCAGTAGTCGAGACGGGAGATTATGCGGGCATGCACTAGTAGTTTAGTAGATTGAGGGTTGAGGAAGGAACGGATTCTGGAAATATTTTTAAGTTGGAGGTGGCAGGAGGTAGCAAGGGCTTTGATGTGCGGTTTGAAGGACAGTGCAGAGCAAAGGTTTACTCTGAGGCAGCGGACTTCAGGTACAGAGCAAAGAGTGGTGTAATTTATTGTGAAAGATAGATCTGGTAAGGAAGGTGTGTGAGATGGAGGAAAGATGATGAGATCGGTTTTGTGTACATTTAGTTTTAGGAAGCGAGAGGAGAAGAAGGAGGATATGGCTGATAGACACTCTGGGATTCTGGACAGGAGACAGGTGACATCGGGGCCAGAGAGATAGATCTGGGAGCGTACAGGTGATACTGGAAGCCATGGGACTTTATGAGTTGACCCAGTCCCAGACCAAGGGAATAGATTGAAAATAGGAGGGGCCCAAGGACAGAGCCTTGAGGGACCTCAACAGAGAGGGGATGGGGCGAAGAAGTCGTGTGGGAGTGGGAGACGCTAAATGTGCGGTTGGAAAGAAGAGATCCAGGAGAAGGCAAGGTGTGGAGGATGAATTATATCTTATCTATTAATCTTAGTTTTTATACTCATATAGCATTAAATGAAACAATAAGTTTTTCCCTTAACCTAGTATCCAATAGCTATATCTCTCCCTCTCTTATTCCCTTTCCTCTTCTCTCTCTCTATGTCTCTTTCTCTCTCTCTTTCTTCTCTCCCTCTCATCCATGAACCAAAGTTATGTGTAAACAAAGTGTCTTTCAGATGGATGTGTGAAGAGAAGATACAATGTGGAGAGGTGCCCAGGAAACTAAGGAGCTGATTGGTCACTACTGTGCCGGTTCCAGATTGTACCATGGGAAGCTAGAGATATTGTGCATACCCGAGGCCAAGAGAAGACATCATGACGTGACAAAGGATGGACTCAACACAGAAGACAAAAGACTAATTATTACTAACAGAGATAGATGTATTAGCCTAACTCCACCTAACTCCCATCTAATCCCACCTTGTCCTGGCCAATTCACGCCTAGTCTCTAGACTATAAAATGCTGTGTATCCGGAAATAAAGGGCAGTTGCTGTGACCATAGCTATTGCTTAATAAAGCAACGAACATATTATAAGTTTGAACCAGATTCTCCGTCTGATTTACTCTTATCTGGTACCATATGTTCATAGTCTAATTTGGAATGACTGGTGAAGGAGTGTATTGTCGCTACGACCCCGACAAAGGTCACTGATGCCAATGGAGAAAGGATCAGTAATAGGAGACAGTGGTTGACTGTGTCGAATGCAGAGGACAGGTCTAGAAGGAGGAGGACGGAGAATTTAGCATGTAAAGCGCCTTGGAATATAATGGCGCTATATAAATAAATAATAATAATAATAATAATAATAAAACTGTCTGTTAGCTTTGGCCGTGAGTAAGTCGTTAGTAATTTTTATCAGAGCAGTTTCAGTAGAGTAGTTGGATGGAAGCCGGATTGAAGGTTGTCAAAGAGAGAGTTGGATGAGAGGTGGGATGAGTGTACAGTGTGGACATGCTTTTCGAGAAATTTGGAAGCGAATGGCAGCAGGGATATGGGCTGGAAGCTGGATGTAGTGGGGTCGGGGGATGGTTTCTTTAAGATAGGTGTAATTGTTGCATGTTTGAAAGCAAAAGGAAAGGTACCATAAGTCAGTGATAGGTTAAAGAGGTGGGTTAAGGCTGGGATAAATGTGGTGTTGAGGTTGGCGAAGAAGTGGGATGGGATGGGATCCAGTGCACAAGTGGTGAGGTGTGATCTGGAGAGGAGGTGTGCACGTTCACCTTCAGTGATGGAGGGGAGGAGGATTAGTGGGGGAGGGGAGTGGTCTGGTATACATGGGGGTTGTGGTGGTTGGGTAGCAAAGATTTGTCTGATCTGATCGATCTTGTTGGTGAAGTATGTTGCAAAATCTTCTGCAGAGATACGAGAAGCAGGAGGGAGCAGTGGGGGCGGAGGAGGGAGTTAAATGTGTTGAATAACTGCCTGGGGTTGTGGGACAAAGAGCATATGAGGGTAATGAAGTAATTCTGTTTAGTGGTGGTGAATGCTGAATTGAATTTAAGAAGTGCTTGTTTGAATGCTGTGTAGTCTTCTTGTGATGTGTTTCCTTCCAGCGCGACTCAGCAACCCTAGATGCTCGCCACAGATATTTAGTGGTGTCTGTGTGCCAGAGTTGTCTGTTGATTTATTGTGTTTTGCCATGAACGAGAGGGGCAGCTGCATCAATAGCTGATGTGAGTGTACTGTAGAGTTGAAGAAAGCTGTGGCTTTATCTGTGTCGTGGAGTGAGGATATGGATGATAGCAGTAAAATGGCATTGGAGAGTGTGTGAGTGTCAAGATATGTGAGGTTTCTGCGAGGATGTGTGAGTTGGTGGACCTGGGTGGCTGGTGAGGAGGACGAGGATTACAAAGTGAGTAGATGGTCGTCAGAGAGGGGAGGTTGAGGGTTTAGTTAGGGTGTAGAGGCAGGTGAAGATGAGTTCTAGTGTATGTCAGTCTGTGTGGGTGGCTGTGGAGGACCATTGAGTGAGGCCAAAGAATGAAGCAAGTGACAGGAATTTGGAGGCTGTGGACCGGTGGTTGTCAATGGGGATGTTGAAGTTGCCCATTATGCTGGTGAGAATGTCAGCAGAGAGAAAATATAGGAGCCAGATGAAGACTTGGTCAAAGAAGGCAGTGGTCAGGCCCGGGGGTCGATACATGACGGCCTCTTGGATGTTGGAAGGATAGTAGATACGAACAGAGTGCACTTCAAAAGATGAGAGAATAAGAGAGGGAGGAGGGGGAATTGTGTTGAAGGTGCAGATGCTAGAAAGGAGAAGATCCACTCCTCCACCATGTTTGTTGCCAATGCGAGGGAGAAATGAAGTCCGCTCTAACAGAACAGCAGGCGAGGCCATGTCAGAGGGTGTCAGCCATGTTTCTGTGAGGCCCAGGAAGGATAGTCTGCACGAGGTGATAAGGTCGTGAATGAAGTATAGTTTATTACAGATCGAATGGGCATTACAGAGCGCTCCAGAGAAAGGGGGTGGGGGGTGGTGGAGAGAGGGTCAGTCAAATGGGTTGTATATTTAGAAGATTGCGGCTGTTTATTGCAGGTATAGGGTGATAGGACGGAGGAATAGTGGGGAATGTTGGCTGTGGAGGTCCCGGATTGGGAGATATGTCCAGAGCGGATAAGAGAAGCAAAGAGAGGGCAAGTAGTTGGGAGAATGAGAGTGGCCGGCTTGTTTTGTGTTTCTGCAGGAGGGGTGTGAAATTGAGGAGCAGGTCAGAAGAGGAGCTCAAGTGGGGAGGTAAGAGGGATGGGGAGATAAATATTTGTGTTGAGAGTGATGGAGTTTGGGGGTAGTGAAAGAGGGAAAGGATCAGTGGAGCAATTACTGTTAGGGCATAAGTAAGCATGGTTAAAGTGTTACTGAGAGTGCAAAGTATTAGAGACAGTCTGCAGACGGGTATAGCTGGTACCTTCTGGTTTCCACTGGTTTATCTCTGGAATATCTCTGCAGACTACTTATTGAAATGCCACTTTGTAAAATCACACACAGGCCAAGGCATACAGACCTGCCCTAACTAATTTATAAAAAAGGGTGTGCAGGAAATGAGGAAGGGGTCAGAGGAGGGAGACAGGACACAACACACCAGCACACCAGGGGAAAATTAACAGATTGCTGGTAATAGAAACATTTGGGGGCAAATCAGCAGGAGGAAGAATATGGATATGTGTAAGTTACAAAGCAGATGGGGGAATGTTGGAAGGAGGAATGTGACATACCATAAGACATATGTAAGGCACATAGAGATGGGATGCAGCAGAAAATAGATACAGCAGTGGTACAATGAATCCATACCATAAGACATATGTAAGGCACATAGAGATGGGAAGCAAGAGAAATTAGATACAGCAGTGGTACAATGAGTCCATACCTGCAAGTGAAGAAGATGTATTGTCAGATCAGGACATGACAGCATTGGGAAATGTATATCAGATAATACATCTTTGGAGTATCTTAGCAGCCCACTTATTGAAATCCTACTTTGTGAAATCACGCACAGGCCGAGACTAGTCTAGTTATCTACATTATGCTAATGGAAAATGGAGCTAATAATTATGTAACTGGTTTAAAACTGCTGTGCTAAGAGCTGGGCCGTATTTACCATTAGGCACCCGTAGGCACGTGCCCAGGGCACTAGGTGTCAAGTGAGCGGCACCAGGGGCAAGTTAAAAAAAAGTTTTTGTTTTTTTTTTGTTTTTTTTTAATCCCGCTCCCTCCTCCAAACTCTTTATTACATTCGGAGTGTTTTTGGAGGGGGGAGGTGGTCCAGGGGTACAGCATTCATTTGCTCTCGTGCCTTTAATGCACAATAGAAAATGAATATGAGCACTCCTGGCCTTCACTTCTGGGGTCAGTGGAGTCCATTCGGCTCCCCGCCCCGACATCCGGCCGCGCGCTCCTGCAGTGTCACAGCGCGTGGCAGCAGGTGAAGAGCCACCACACTGCCGGCGTCTGCAAAGCGCGGGAGAGAAGAGAACACGTCACTGAATCTGCCTAGAGGCAGGGAGCAGGTAAGGCGCTTTAGAGGTGAAGAAGTGGGGGGGGGCAAGGGGGAGAGCGGTGTGCATTGTGAGATGCATATGGCAGGGGGGAATTGCTGGGATCTGGGATGTGCATCACAGTGCATGTCAGGCAGGGGGGGTGATGGGATGGAAGTGTATGGCAGGCAGAGGGCGGGTTGCAGGGATGGATGTGCATGGGGGATGGTGGGGAGTGCTAGGATATGCTGGGGGGGTACTGGGTTGTGCAGGGGAGACAGGGGTGCTAAAAAGTATGTGCAAGGGAGACAGGGGGTGCTGGGAAGGATGTGCATGGGAGATGGGGGTGCTGGTAAGGATGTGCATGGGAGATGGGGGGGTGCTGGTAAGGATGTGCATGGGAGATGGGGGGGTGCTGGGATGGATGTGCATGGCAGGGAGAGTGCTGGGATGTGCATGACAGGGTGAGTGCTGGGATGTGCATGACAGGGTGAGTGCTGGGATGTGCATGGCAGGGTGAGTGCTGGGATGTGCATGGCAGGGTGAGTGCTGGGATGTGCATGGCAGGGTGAGTGCTGGGATGTGCATGGCAGGGGGAGTGCTGGGATGTGCATGAGAGACGGGGTGTGCTGGGATGTGCATGGGAGACACGGGTCGCTGAGATGGATGGGCATGGGAGACGGGGGTGCTGAGATGTGCATGGCAGAGGGAGTGCTGGGATGTGCATGGGGACGGGGGGTGCTGGGATGTGCATGGTAGATGGAGGGTGCTAGGATGGATGTGCATGGGAGATGGCGGTGCTGGAATGTGCATGGGAGACGGGGGTGCTGGGATGTGCATGGGAGACAGGAGGTGCTGGGATGTGCATGGCAGGGGAGTGCTGGGATGTGCATGGGAGACGGAGGGTGCTGGGATGTGCATGGTAGATGGAGGGTGCTAGGATGGATGTGCATGGGATATGGCGGTGCTGGGATGTGCATGGGAGACGGGAGGTGCAGGGATGTGCATGGCAGGGGGAGTGCTGGGATGTGCATGGGAGACGGGGGGTGCTGGGATGTGCATGGTAGATGGGGGGTGCTAGGATGGATGTGCATGGGAGACAGGGGGGTGCTGGGATGTGCATGGGAGATGGGGGGTGCTTGGATGAATGTGCATGGGAGGCGGGGGGTGCTGGGATGTGCACAGCAGGCAGAGTGTGGTGCTGGGATGTGCATGGGAGTTGGGGGGGCTGGGATGTGCATGAGAAACAAGGGGTGGTGCTAAGTTGGTATACCCCTCTGTCATGCTATACCTGGCAGTGGAGGGTTTACTCTGGGGCTCGATGTAACCCTCTATGTCATGTACCTGGCAGTGAAGGGGTTACTCTGGCTTGGTTTACCCCTCTATGTCATGTACCTGGCAGTGGAAGGGTTACTCTGGGGCTTGGTGTACCCCTCTGTGTGGGGGGGATGGTCCGTGTGCTGTCAGTGTGCGGTCCATGATTTTGTCGGACCCATAGACTTGCATTGGCGAGTCTCACGTGTGAATCGCATACTGTCGCAGCATGTTGCGACTTTTTTCTCATCCAGAATCTGGATGATAAAAAAGCATCCGCCACTTGCCAATGTGCTCTCAGACATTGATTCACATTAGTCTGACTGGCATGCAATAAAATCACGCATTGCACTCATCAGAGTTTCACGCCAATGTGTCCGTACCCTAATAATAAAATCCATATAGTAATCCTACAATGTCTGCTGGACATGGTATGGGGAGGGTTTATGGCTCAGTTAGTACACACACCATACTTCATGCTATGGGGAGAGTTAGTGGCTCAGTTAGTACACACTCCATACTTCTAGTTATTAACCAGTTCATGCTCTCTTGGCCACCGCACTGCAGTGCCAAAGAGGAATACAGCGAGATAGGCAGCGACATGGCATCAGAGAGCCCCTGACCTGGAAATAGAAGATCCTCAGATCCCGGTATTGTGACATAATATTAAGCACAATATTTTTTGCATTTATATTACACTATGAACTCCACAGCACTTTACATACACCATCAACGCTGTCCCCATTGGGGCTCACAATGTAAACATCCTATCAATATGTCTCTGTAGTGTGGTTGGACAAACCTACAAACCTTATATATGTGCTACATGGAATGTGGGGGGAGAAGCTACATGAAACTTGGGGAGACGGCCACAATGGGGGAAAAGATTGTCCACGATGGGGTGAGGGGCTGCAATAGGGGGGGCGGAACGACCGCTCACAATGCCTAGAGCAGCAGGAACTCCAAATACAGCCCTGTGTGAGACTTCTCTCTCTTATCTCTACTGACGCCGTTGCTTCTATAAGCAGTGAATGACACCGGTGCCACCCCAGGACTTCTAGCCTTCCCTTAAATGATTCGTCATCAGGGGGTGTCACTCACTGCTTCTATCTCCACCCCCTTAAAACATCTTCTTTCACAGAAGCAGTGATGGCAGCAGAGATAAAAGCAATATCTCTCGCAGAATCTATCTTCATTGATCTAGGGCGTTTTCTGATGAGAAAATACTATGCATGACTTTGGACACCACTGGGGGGAGAGAGCACAAGGGGGAGAGAGAAGGTACAGCAGGGCAATCACGGGGGGGGCAGAGAGAGCGCACAGGGGGATGAGTGAGTTCACAAGGGTTCAGAGCGAGCACACAGGGGTAAGAGAGAGTGCACAAGGGGACAAAGAGAGCACACAGGGGGAGGTGCAAGCACACAGGGGACAGAAAGTGCACAGGGGGAGGGGCAAGGGCACAGGGTAGACAGGTCAAAGGAGAGAGGACAAAGGTAAAAGACAGCACAGAGGGGAGAAAGAGCACACAGGGGCGAAAGACAGCCGCCATGCCAAGGCGCCACCACACTCCCGATCTGATAGCATCAGACCCATATTTAGTAATGTATAACTAGTATTCAGAATGCTAGAGAATAATTGCTTATTATTTCATGGAACTAACAATCTTTTAAATTCTAATGAAGAAAGACTTTCATGTTTTTTGATCTGTCATGAGCTCCTTTTGAGCTACATAAATAAAGAAAATAAGTAGGGTTTCCTTATCTAGATGTCCTAGTGCCCCTTCCAAGTAATTTGTATTCTGCGCATTAATGACCATCCTCATTCTATTACACCATATTCATCTGACAAACCTTTTAAAAATTGGCAACACAAGCTGAGACATTTGGATTCCAGGACAACTCAAAACTCATAGCATAATGTCTCATCCATTTTTATGCAATTATTATGCAAATTCCAGTTTATTTTAACAATGAGATGAATACATCTACATTTTCCCCTGGTGTATCAGAACCAACATTGTGCGATGTCTCTATTTCTAGTAATTGCATTTGTTAGCTCTTAATATAGTGATATTTCTGAATATTTCATGGAAAAGAAACTGATTCAGAGGATTTGTATTGCACAAATTAGACTATGCTATATACTGTATACATAGCGGAAATCTTTCCATGGTGTAATTCTATTGTTTTGTGGTCAGAAGACAGCTCTGCTCCACCTAATTTGTGTTCATGTGAGATTTTATATTCACAATCACTACCAATTTCTTAAAATAAAACCTCTATGATTCCTATTATGTAATAAAAACTTGGACAAGATAGAAATGGTCAAAGAAATGGTCAAAGTTGTCAAACAAACCTGACAACTCCCTCACTTGATATTTAAAAGAGCTGTCCAGGCTTGGCGCTCAGGTCTGCAGTCACTCTATGTGACTGCAGACTTGTGAATTCCAACGGCACACAATATACACACGGTCAGGATTCTCCGATGCCAGGAACAGGCGGTCATGTGACCGCAAGTGTGCTATCTGCTTACTTCCTGACACATTCTGATTATAAATGCACCCAAGAAAAAAGAGAGCCCCAAACAATAAAACTAAAAGGGATAAACACAAGATAAAAGGAATACAAAGTACCAAAAGATAAAAAAGGCAATACCAGCGAAATATATTATTTTGTAGAAAAGGCGCAAAACTAAAGGTGGTGTCACACCTGGCGACGTCGCTAGCGACATCGCCAAAAAAGTGACGTATCAGCGATGTCGCTAGCGACGTCACGCTGTGTAAATGAGCGGCGCGACCGCGTTTTATCGCTGGTCCCAGGTTGACAGGTTTACGGGAAGAACCGTAAACCTGTCAACCGGCGACCTGCGATAAGGCTGGATCGCGCTGTGTGACATCGCCAGAGCGATGTCGGCGGCGATCCAGCCTATACCGCAGCATTGCTGCGGATCGCTCGCTGGGCTGAGCCCAGCGAGCGATGTCACCGCCCGCATCGCTGCGGTGTCGCCGGCCGCAGCGATGCTGTGTGACAGCTGGCCAGTGATGTCGGAAGCGAGCGGGCACCCGCGCATCGCTTCCGACATCGCTGGCCAGATCGTGCTGTGTGACAGCACCTTAAGGGTTTCATTGAGATCCTTTGGTTGAACAGTGTCCAGTGTCTAAATCCACCTACATTTACACAATGCAGTTTTTGTGATATGTTATCTCTGCAAGTTCCTGAAGAATCCGATCAATCCTACCGATTTGGGATGATGTGGATCACATTGATGGAATTTCTTAAAAATCAGTCGTATCCAAGACATTCAAGGCTTTTGAGAGGTCCTTGGTGATTTGTCCACATCGGTAGGCAACTATTTTGGTAAAGGTGTTTCTGTAGGAGAGCAAAGAGTTGAATGTTAATGTTTGATAGCATTGTGGATTCTTTACATTTTATGGGGCCAAATGATGATATGCACCGTTTGGTCTACTGGCTTAAAGACAACATGGCTATTTTTTTAGATGCTTAAGACTATGTCTTTCTCTAAATGTTGTATTGGGTTATAGTATTTTTTTTGTTTTAGTCAATTCATCAGAGACCACCTAAACGAAAGACTCAACCACCGAGCAAGATGTAAGTGGACGGAATTTCTTAGATGTATTTTAGACAGGATTTTGCAAGTTAAGCCACAGGACATTCATGTGCTAATTCTGCACGATTTTGAAACGATTTTGTTCAACATCTGAGGGAAACATTCTTTTAGTTTCTTGATCATGGAACCACCTTTTGAAGGCCAAGGTTGTCCCAAACAGGTTGAGATCCTTGGTAGCTGTAAATGTATTAAAACGAACAGAGGGAGAAAATGTGAGGTCTCATGATGGAACAAATATATTACAGGATGATAACATGTGTTCAGATAAATTGATTACCTTTTGTAAGTCATCTGCCTGATCACTTCTACCTTGATTACTTCTATCAACTGCATGTTTGCTATTCCATTTCATCTTAAGGCTGTAACAGTCAGCCATGTGGATTATGAGGTATCTGACTGATTTTCAGATGACGTAATTGAGGAAATGGATATTGATCAGGCCCTGGATTTAGATCTTTTCTCATTTCTTCTACTCCAACGATAAACATGATTGGTGTGAAAATAATTAGTATCTCTGATGAATTTCCTAGATTAATTTTCTTGAATGGTCTTTTCCCAGTCATCAAAATTTTTCTCCATCTGAGCGTTAAATTTAGAAATATTCTAACTACTAGAGAAATATTACTATCTGAGAGTCGTCAGTGGTTGATACCTTTTAATGGCTAACTGTAAAGATGGTAGGCATAGAAAGCTTTTGGGACACTATGGTCCCTTCATCAGGCGAATAGTGACACAAATTCTGAAGATACACACATATATACATAAGCAGAGTGAGATAATGCAGTAAATATGACAGGTGACATAAAGCTTAATCAGTCTCGGGATGGGGAGAGGAGCTGGGGAGGTAAAATCAAAATTCCAAGATAAGAGGAACAGATAGAACAATAATACAATTATTAGTATTTTGTGGAGACCTGAATATTTCTCAGTGAGAAAGCTATAAATCCATGTGGGACATTTCACGTAAGAAGTGTCAAAAGTTCATTGTCCTCTAACTGGGGTCTGTTGGAAGATGTGATATCCAATCTAATATCAGATCTGCAAAAATGCTTTGCTACAGGTAGATCCATACGCCTTTCTTTTATTGTGTGGCGATGAGAATTCATTCTTGGTCTCAATTTTTGTCCTGTCTCACCTACAGTTGAGGCCAAAAGTATTGACACCCTGCAATTCTGTCAGATAATACTCAGTTTCTTCCTGAAAATGATTGCAATCACAAATTCTTTGGTATTATTATCTTCATTTAATTTGTCTTCAATTAAAAAACACAAAAGAGAATGAAGCAAAAAACAAAACATTGATCATTTCATACAAAACTCCAACAATGGGCCAGACAAAAGTATTGGCACCCTCAGCCTAATACTTGGTTGCACAACCTTTAGCCAAAATAACTGCAATCAACCGCTTCTGGTAACCATCAATGAGTTTCTTACAATGCTCTGCTGGAATTTTAGACCATTCTTCTTTGGCAAACTGCTCTAGGTCCCTGATATTTGAAGGGTGCCTTCTCCAAACTGCCATTTTTAGATCTCTCCACAGGTGTTCTATGGGATTCAGGTCTGGACTCATCGCTGGCCATCTTAGAAGTCTCCAGTGCTTTCTCTCAAACCATTTTCTAGTGCTTTTTGAAGTGTGTTTTGGGTGATTGTCCTGCTGGAAGACCCATGACCTCTGAGGGAGACCCAGCTTTCTCACACTGGGCCCTACATTATGCTGCAAAATTTGTTGTTAGTCATCAGACTTCATAATGCCATGCACACGGTCAAGCAGTCCAGTGCCAGAGGCAGCAAAGCAACCCCAAAACATCAGGGAACCTCCGCCATGTTTGACTGTAGGGACCGTGCTCTTTTCTTTGAATGCCTCTTTTTTTCTCCTGTAAACTCTATGTTGATGCCTTTGCCCAAAAAGCTCTACTTTTGTCTCATCTGACCAGAGAACATTCTTCCAAAACGTTTTAGGCTTTCTCAGGTAAGTTTTGGCAAACTCCAGCCTGGCTTTTTTGTCTCAGGATAAGAAGTGGGGTCTTCCTCTGTATCCTTCTATACAGTCCCTTTTCATTCAGACGCCGACGGATAATACGGGTTGACACTGTTGTACCCTCGGACTGCAGGGCAGTTTGAACTTGTTTGGATGTTAGTCAAGGTTCTTTATCCACCATCCGCACAATCTTGCGTTGAAATCTCTCTTCAATTTTTTTTTCCGTCCACATCTAGGGAGGTTAGCCACAGTGCCATGGGCTTTAAACTTCTTGATGACACTGCGCACGGTAGACACAGGAACATTCAGGTCTTTGGAGATGGACTTGTAGCCTTGAGATTGCTCATGCTTCCTTACAATTTGGTTTCTCAAGTCCTCAGACAGTTCTTTGGTCTTCTTTCTTTTCTCCATGCTCAATGTTGTACACACAGGACACAGAACAGAGGTTGAGTCAACTTTAATCCATGTCAACTGGCTGCAAGTGTGATTTAGTTATTGCCAACACCTGTTAGGTGCCACAGGTAAGTTACAGGTGCTGTTAATTACACAAATTAGAGAAGCATCACATGATTTTTCTAATAGTGCCAATACTTTTGTCCACCCCCTTTTTATGTTTGGTGTGGAATTATATCCAATTTGGCTTTAAGACAATTATTTTTGTGTTTTTTCATTGAAGACAAATTAAATGAAGATAATAATACCAAAGAATTTATTATTGCAATCATTTTCCGGAAGAAACTGATTATTATCTGACAGAATTTAAGGGGTGTCAATACTTTTGGCCACAACTGTACAGTATGTACAGGACTATCACAAGGAATTAAACAGACTGGTCTCTTGTCTACCTGTACATCCTTTTTAAAAGTAGTAATACATGAGCAAAATATGTACTCAGTCTGACCACTACAAACACTCATCTCAATTGAATCAATTTTTTCTATGGACAGTAATCAGACAGGCAATACAGAAGTATGAAGGTAAACATGGTAAAGGTTTTTTTTCGGTTTTAAAGGATCCTGTCACCTCCAAAATGCCTCATGAGCTAGAAAAACATGTTCCTGCAGCACCCCATCACTAATCTTACACTTCTTTTGTCTCCTAAAAGCATCCTGTGAAAGTGCATAAAAACTTTTTAATACTCACTCATTAGTGATTATAATTAGCAGGGGCTATATTCTTTAGTCACCAGGGCATGTTGTTTTGCAGCCTCGAGGATCCACCCTCCTCTGTCTGTGCTGCTGTGATGTGGATCTGAAGGCAGGACTAATGGTTTGCATTCTGTGAGTGATAGAGAGGGGGAGGGCAATGCCTGCACAAGCAGAACACACAGACAGAGAGAGGGTGGATCCTTGAGGCTGCAAAACAGCCCGCCCTGGTGACTAAAGAATATAGCCCCTGCTAATTATAATCACTAATGAGTGAGTATTAAAAGTTTTTATGCACTTTCACAGGATGCTTTTAGGAGACAAAAGAAGTGTGAGATTAGTGATAGGATGCTACAGGGACATGTTTTGGTAGTTTAGGAGGTGTTCTGGAGGTGACAGGATCCCTTTAAGATTAAATTGGCAGTTACTGTATGTGACTGCAGACTTGTGAATCCACACATGATGCGCAGTGCTGTGATGATTTGGCCAGCACGTGAATTCAAGTATGTGATTTACATGCATGAGGTCATGTACCTACTAGACTTACACAGCCTCACTTAATGCAACTTGAGCAAGGCCAGAAACAGTCTAGTTGGGATTTGTCTGGGAGTATATATAGTGATGCCTAAGACTAAGGATTTTGTATCTGAAACGCGTCAGGCATGGAGGAAGGGGGCTGCATACCCAACTAATGCTCTTAAGGACGTCTGAATATAGATCTGGAATTTTAACTGCAACAAGTCTGGTGCCGGATTTCCTTCAATCTTTGTTCAAGTGAATGGGAACCAGCCATTACTCCAAGCACTAACAGCCTCTTGAAGCCGTGGTGAGCGATATCACCTTCCGTTATACTAAACTGTGCATTGAATATGGAGTAAAAATTGCAAATCATTGAAGAAACTGATGGTGTCTGTGTTTTTTATGGGACTACAAGCTCTTTAGCTTCTCCATAGCTGGACTAAGAAACTCACCCCTGCAATACACTCAGTTATCCAACCCTTTTTACATTTACCACCCAACTTGAGGATTGCCGGAGACATCGCAGACACCATGACAGGATTCGGCTCCGATTTCCCAGGCCCTGATAGAGGTTGTGGCATATACATTTCCCATACTTTACCATCCACTTCCGGTGTCAGCACCAGAGAATCGTCAAAGTGCACATAGCTCACGATGTGAGGATTCACAAGTCTGCTGTCACATATGGCAATATAGACTGGTAACTTAAGATGAGACAACCTCTTCAAGGATGGGTCACTACTCATTGGCCACTAGTTTGTTGTTATCCCCAGCTAAAATTTGCCTGATAGCCCCTGCTTCCCACCTATACACACCATTCCAGACTAGAAACAGCCACTAAAATAAGATGAAGGTTCAGAAATATTTTCTGTTATTGGAGAGTTTCATAACTACCGTAAGCCATCAGAATGTGAACTGGAAGGTGATCTGCCTACTGATCTTCCTAAGCTGTTAAAACAAATAAACATTAGTGAAAAAGTGACTAAGGCTGTGGTCACAGTTGACATGCGTTTTTTTTAGTGCCTTTTAAAAACGCATGCTTTTTTACATGCGTTTTTCATGTCATCATGAGTTTTTTAAGGTGTCTGATGGCTCCCTGCGTTTTTGGCTGCGTTTTGAAATATGCACCCAAAAATAGTGCATGTACTATTTTTTGGTGCGTTTTTGAGGAAAATGCATGCGTTTTTATAACATGGGCCCCTATGGAAAACGTATGCAAAAACGCATGTACAATTAGTACCTTTTAGTGCCATTCAAAAACGCATGCGTTTCCCATAGGAGCCCATGTTAAAAAACGTTTTTTTTTAACATGGGCTCCTATGGGAAACGCATGCGTTTTTGAATGGCACTAATTGTACATGCGTTTTTGCATGCGTTTCCCATAAGGCCCCATATTAAAAAAAACGCATGCGTTTTTGGAAAAGCACCAAAAACGCATGGGACTGTCACACATGCTTTTTGGCTATTAGGGCATGCGTTTTTTAACATGGGGGCCTATGGGTGCGTTTTTTACATGCGTTTTTGAAAACGCAGGTCTCCAAAAACGCATATGAAAAATGCTACTGTGACCCCAGCCTTAGGTCAAAGTGTCTATGTCTACTCTTCCCTTCAAGCTGGCTGATTTTTTGTTGTTGTTTTGAGTCGGCAAACATCTATATTTACATAGCCTATTAATCCTCCCTTGATTGTCATATTATAAGTGAGGTTTCTTAGGGTATGTGCACACTGGGCGGGTTTTTGGCGGTTTACCTGTGTAAACCGCCGTTTTGCATACATTAGTTTTATTTAAATTTATGTTAATCCAAACCGGCGTTTGGATTAACATTGAAACTAATGTAACCCGCCCAAGGCTGTGCACATACCGGCGGTTACCCAGCGTCATCCGTTGCAAAACCCGCAGGTTTCCCAGCGGGTTAGCAAAGAATGACCAAGTTCTAAAAACCGGCCGGTTCTGCAGCGGCTGCAAGCAGAATCATGTGCTGCTTCCAGCCGCTGCAGAATCGCCGCCGAGAACCCGCTGGGCAGCCGCCGGATACCGCCCGGCTCCCGCAGCTCATACCCGCCAAGAAGCCGGTGCACGGCGCCGGAGCTTCCTGGCGGGTCCGCCAGCAGCCGCCGACCGAACCGCCGGGTAATGTGCACTTACCCTTAGAGTTTTTTTTTAAATTATAAAAGTATCCTCTCCCTATGGGATTGGGAACATTTCCTTCCAATATTCTCCGAACTCCCTTGCTTGCTGTTCCACGCTTTATAATCACCCTGAATTGTTCTATCACAATCAAGGTTCTCATGAAATGTTTTGTTTTTATGTTTATGTTTTGAACAGATTACCAAGCGTGTTACGCCAAGCTGCACATATCACATTATATGAAATGTTCTGTTATGAGCGGTACCAGCATTTATTAGACAAACTTAATACATTTTCCCATCTTAAACAGCTCAAGAAACTGCAAGCAGCAAAAATCAAGATCCAATTAGTGAGAAACAATTAGGTTCTAATTGACCATAACTCAATTTATTTAGAATATGATCTAAATATTAATATTAAATATAAATTTATTGTCAAGTTGTTTTTTTGTTTATGCTTTAATTAGAGTTGAACAAATCTTCTGAAATTCAATTCAGGCAGATCCACTTAATGCAGAGCTGTAAGGTTTGATATGTATCAAATAAATCTGATGCAATTCTAATACAGTATGCCGAGAAGGGATTTAGAAAATCATAATATACCCTCCGGTCCCATACTTCATTCGCATACCTATAAAACAGTGTCTTCCACTCCTTTGATCTACTCATCTTGCCCCTTTTTCCCCTTCTAAATCTTCCCATGGGTGTCGCTAGTAAGTAGGCTCGAAAGGATTGTAGTGTGATCTGTCTCCCCTCATGTGATTGTGTGATATGCAACATAAATCATTAATGCACATTGTCTTCCTTGTGACTGCATTGGATCTAACACATCTGCAAAGTAAGCTTACAGACTCATACGGAGAAGGAAAAGTAACCAAATGAAAACCAGGCTCGTGTCATGTGTAGACTGCTCTGCATTCTCTGTGCACCATTCTTTAGGGTGTGCAGTTAAATAGGGAGTTAATTTCCTTTTGTACCTTAAGGGTTAACTTCACTAGCTGTGGCTCTGTAGTATTAGCTTGGATAGCTGTGTGTATCAGATGATGTGGTTGACCACTCCCCCAGACTTTAAATAGTCCCATGGACCATCACCTGATGTCACTGTTAGAGTTTATTCTCTTAAAGACCATAAGCTGTGTGGATGCTGTTTGTAGTTCCTGCTCAAGCCATACTGAAGCTTTCCTGGAGATTGCTATATTGTGTGTCAGTTGCGGTGATTATCCTGGTCCCTGGGTGAAGGTGAGGGGGTGTTAGTCTATGCTAGTCAAGAGCAGAGCCAGGGTGGCAGCCCAGACATTCTCATCTTTTAGAGGTCCATCTGTAAATGTAGCCCCCGCTAGTCAGCGCGCTACAAAAGGGTACTGCACCCCTAACAGAAGGTGAAGTATGCTTTGTCCTGGTAGGGGGAAGTAGAAGCCTGAAGCTCCATAACCACACACACATTCGTAGTGATAGGGGACCAATCAGACGCCCGTTACTCGAGTAACTGCTCCCGGTGGGAGGAGAGCTAGGTTATATAGTGAGTGGGGAAGGAGCGGGAAGTGAGGAACAGTTAGTAGGAACAGAATAGAAGAAGAACAGAGAAGAGTTGGAGTTGGAGAGCAGAGTTGAGAAGAGAAGTGGAAACAGGACAGAAGTACAGGGAGGGCACCTCAGCCTGGTGACCACGACAGAGAGGGGCAAAGAAGAGAGCGACCAAAAGTTCTTGCCAGTCGAAGCAGGGTACCGCTCAACGGGATCAGTGTCATCCTGAACAATTCGGATGTCGATGCTCATGGGTGCACGATCCAACCACCAAATCAAGCACGGTCTCCACCAGAAGCACTAGACTGGGTTGGGTTCCCTTTGGAGAGAAAGAGGGTTCTCATATCACCCAGGCCTTGTTCCACAAGTGGGATTTGTGCAGGGCAGCACAGAGTTAGGACAGAGCAAGTATAGAGAAGGAACATCACCGAAGCTTCAGAGGGACACTGCCTACTTCCAGGACCACCCATCCGCTACCCTAGCTGAAACAACTGCATACCCATAAGACTGCAGATTACTGGAGTAAAGTACCCATGCAGAGTGAGCAAGTGTCTGTGTTCCTTACTGATGAACTGTGATTTACCTACACTGCCCCACAGAGACCGCACAGCCACATTCCAGCTGCAATGCCCTATTCCACCATTGTTACCCTACAGCCCCGGGGATCCCGTTCTTTCTGTAGAGAGCTACAACACCTTGCTGCCGCCCATCACCCCAGAGGTCCCAGCAGCACCGGTGCCATCACCGGACCTACACGTGGCGTCACGAACTTCATAAACTTTATTTTTCTTTTTCCTTCTTTTTATTGACACCCAAGGGCACAGGCTCAGGCACGACCATCGTGATTCTGCCGACTCGAGACTGGTACCTAGACCCTTGTGGGCCAGACATAAACAGGGTCAGCTAGGGACCCCCAGTCTAAGGGTCAGCCTAGTTCCCCTAATTTCCTTTTGCCCATCACTGCCATTATGCTACCTAACCTCTAACCTTTATAACTCTGCTGGACTCAACATTTATTTTTCCCTGAATACATGAATTTTGTGATAAATTAACTAATTTAGTTTATAAACATTTCGCTCATCTCTTTTTGTGCTTCTAGGCAGAATATCTGGAACCTGGCCCTTTGCGCAGTAGCTCTCCGCAAGCAGGGCGCCCTGTTTGCGGAGTGCTACTGCGCAAGCGCCAGATACCCGCCTGCTCCATGTGTACAGAATACACGGAGCAGGGCGGGTAAAGGCGCTGACGTTGGAGGCAGGAGGAAGGGACAGGCGCGCGTGCCGAAAACTAACAAGACCTCGCTCTGCGCCTGCATCAAGGAGCACAAGGAGGTGAAGGCGAGGATGGATCAAGAGATATGAGAGAGGCTGGCAAGGAGAAGGTAGGAGGTGCACAGAGAGGCAGGGGGCGGGAATGGCCCTTGTGACTCGAGCTGACTTCATACACAGGGAATGCCCTCCTGACTTCTAGCAGTGAGTTTTACAAAGGCTCTATCTCGGGGTACACAGCACACAGACACATGGGAGACCCCTTGCCTGAATGCAGCATACATGCTACATTCAATGCTGCATTTAAATTGAAATCCACCAGGGGTGTGACAGGTCCTCTTTAATTTATGTATTGGTCAATTTATGTGAGCCTGATAACCACAACAATGTAATCTCATTTGTCATGAACCTAAAGTGAGTATGCCTCTAGCCGGATTAATAGTCTACACATTAGGGCAGATAGTATCCTGGCTAAATAGGCAAAGAAAACACTCTGCTAAAGAGCAGAGTGATCAGTCAGATGAACTGTACTACAAATTATATAAAAAAAAACAGCACCTTCAAAAAGTGTGAACAGGTGCCCAGCTGAAAACACAGTATAAGTATAAAAATATGAAACATGTGCACTTCCTGGTATGGGGGAGGGGTTAGTTAGGGTGTAGTAGGGCTGAGTAGGTGAAGGAGGAATCCAGTGAAGAAGCAGCAGGGAGCTGCTCCGAAGAGACCAGCTGCAGTCAGGGGACCAGTCCCTCGGTCATCCAGTCTTATAGGGCCTAGTGATAGTACTGGACGCTTTGTGAGTTTAAAACTCACCAGCAACTTAAGTGGAGCACTCCGGGGCATCAGTAGTATAGAGAATCAGGAAACTGCTATAAGCACAGATCAGCTTGACAGGAGGTAACCCACAGCAATCTAGTGGGAGTAATTGACAGCTAAAGGCATCAAGAAACCTAAAACTCAAGGGAAGTCAGGGTATCAGTCGTTAGATTACCCAGGCTTGTAGGGCCTTGTGGCAGAATTGGAGACTGGTAGGTTTCTATGTCAATTAGTCACTCAAGTGGAACTTTCTGAGGCATCAGTTGTAAAGAAGATCAAGGAACTGCTCTGAGTGCAGCACAGATATTCACAAGATCTGCACTACCAGCCTGACAGGAGGTAACCCACAGGAACTAAGAGGGAGTAATGGATAGATAAAGGCACCAAGAAACTTACAAACAAGGGAAGTCAGCAAGAAGGCCATACTACTCACCCAGCATGGCAGACTACAGTTTCATCAGACTGGTCAGACCACATGCCTGGTGGAGGATGTGTAACTTGGATTTGAAGCAGCAATTTACAGTAAAAGGTAAACAAATTCTGACTTCTTGTGTCTCCTTCCTCTGATGCACCTCACCACCACCACCCACATCTCCCTGGGAGCCAGCACTGGTTGGGAAAGGTTAAATGTTTGCGCTCCCACTGCACCTATCCCTCAGGGATCCTCTGCAGTGCCAGCCTCATTAGACTGATTATCCCAACTGGCATCACAAACTTATCGTTTACTTTTATTCATTTCTCCATTTATAACTTCCCTTTACAATGTGAGCTAGGGCCATAGATGCTAAGATGGCCAACACCATGATGAAAAAACTCTGAGCCAGTCAATAAAAATAAGTCAATAAAAATGTTTTTTTGTCCAATACTATTTTTGTTTTAGAAAACATAACATAAAATTAACATAAAGTTAACATGAGATGCAACAATTTTGTTAAAGCAGGGGAAGATAAAGGGAGGAGAAGAGATGAGTGGAAAAAGTGGTGGAAATAGAATTTTATAAGCAGTGAGTTTTAAATACAATAGAAGGCACTACAATACAATATGATCTAACACTATACAAAGGTTTTTATGTGTTGTGAAATTGTGCTTACGTTATTTTGTCTGTTTTGATGTATCATTTATGTAAAGGTTATTGAGTGTGGGGTTTTCCTGATATAACCGTAATTTAAAGTGGATCTTATGTAATTAATGTACATTATTATTAATGTATTTAATTAATATATTGCTGAATAGGTTCACTAATTTCTATGGTTGCAAAAAGTGAAAATGTGTAGTTTTTATTTATATAGATATGTACAGTATTTCTAAGTATGGGTATTTTTCATTGTCTCAGAGGTTGTACTTGGTTTTAAAGTTAGGAATGTAAGAAAAGTTTTGGTATTGCTATTATCCATAACATTTGATAAGTTCAAAAT